>CM029272.1:13266141-13364665 GCA_016920895.1 Vaccinium myrtillus | reverse complement strand
AGGTTTTAAAAGATGTTTTTGCATGATCGAGCCGTCCAATGTCTTCAAAGGTGTTTTCCAAGGCCCACGCGGAAAATCCAAAAAATACCGTTGCTTGATCCAAATAGTTTTTACATAAAATTGTATATTTAAAGTTTTGCGGCATTTGGATCAAGCCCTCCGGTATTATTTGAAGATTTCCCATGGACTGCTGGAAAACACCTGGCGAACACGATGGGCGGCTGAATCATGAAATGATCGAAACTATGAGTTCGGACTTATAGAGTCCCGATCTAGTGTGGATCCCTAAGTCCGGAACTCATAGTTTCGGATCAAATTTTCATGATCCGAGCCGTCCAATATGTTCAAAAGATGTTTTCCAAGGTCTACGCGGGAAATCTTCAAAAAAAAAATACCGAGGAAGGGCTTGATCCAATCAGTTTTTCGCAAAAATACCTAGCGTTTAATACTTAACGTTTTGAATCCGTGGGGTTGACTCGGTTGCCTTGTGAGAACCTTCGAGTGCCTTGGTTTCATTCACATATTTCGAACTACTTGTTTCCACCAAAGCAAAATGTCAGACCAAATAACCCATGCATGATCACAGAGTAAGAGCTCATGGGATGCCGATTCTATGACCCTACTGCAGAAAGGGGCATAAGCCATCAAAATCTTAATCGTCAGCCTTGATATTACTTCGAAAAAGAATAAGTTCAGAGGCAATGGGCAATCTTTCTTGATTAGCTTGCCGAGCAAAAAATTGGAATTTGAGAGGGCTAAGGTTGTTCCAGATAAGGTTGCAAGATTGACCAATATGATTGAGATTGTTGTATTCATCTTCCCATTTACTGTACCAAGATTTAACTAAAAATTGCTCACCCGAAGGATTCCATCTCAATCTGAGAGAGTCTAAACCATGTTCAAGTCTGACATTAAGAAGAAGGGCATTAAAATGAATTGGAAGCGATAATATCCGTCTCAAAAACAAATATCAAGCCCCAGCCATTCACCAAGAACACTCTAAGAAGTGCAAACAATAACCTAACTAAGAAACAAAAACAAGCCCAAAAACTGCAGCTAGGAAATAATTGAGGCAAATGGATGCAAAAAAAGAAAAAAAACTGCACGTAGATGTTTAGAATACCAAAAATGCCTAGCCATAAGGAATGCCAACTACCAATTAGATTGCTATGAAATAAGATTTCCTAGTACTAACCTAGATTCCCCTAAAGATTCTACCTAGATTCCTAGCTAATTAGGCATATGTCTAATTGGTGATCCTCATGCATGTATAACTAGTACCCAAAATTTCTTAATACAAAATTGGTCATGCAAACCTGAGTAGGAGACTAGATTTTCTCCTAGATTTCATGCATTTAAACCCTAGATTTCCTAGAGAATCAACCTAAGATCCTTAGTACCTAGCCTATGGATTCTTCCTATATATGAAGCCTATGGATTTTATTCTAGACAAAATCCCATGATTCTTGGCTCATAAATGGAGCACATGGGAGGGGGGAGGTGGCTGGCCAAGAGAGGGGAGGAGGGAACCCAAGCTTTGCCTATAAATAGAGCTCCCATCCTTCATTTGTTCCTCACATCAACACCCTCTCAACCTTTGTAGTTCTAAGTTGATTTTGGAGAGAGAAACTCTCACTTGTTCTTGAGTTTCTCTTGAAACTCAACTTGTTCTTCAATATTCAACCTAAAGCCGCCACTCTCCACCACCAAAGACCACCCTCCAATCCATTTCGTAGTAGAAAAGTTGGTAGAAAGGTGTTCATGCTTAAAGGAAGTCTAGCCCTTACGCCGTCCGTAGAAATTCAACCTAACTTACGATTCTTCCAACTTACCCTCGGAAATAAGGTAGTTTCTCAAATCCTAATTTCCTACTTAGTTATTCTAGATTCCTACTTAATTATTTTTACGTAGTCGCTATAATGCTCGGGTTTTACTTAAAAGTTCCTAGTCGTTACTAAGTAAAAATGTCTTCGGGAAAAGTTAGTCGTTAATTCTTAAAACCACTTTTCCAATACCACGTAGTCGTTATAATGACCATTTGATAAATCGACTTATCAAATTTTACGTCATTATAAATCACCTTACTTACGGAGTAATCACGAGACACGAGATTTTCTTAAAAATGGCTACGCAGATGTTCTACATCGTTTTCTACTAATCCTAGATTGGTTTTCGAGAAGAATCGCATAGGAAAAGTTATGATTTGACAAGAGAAAAGCTGCGTTGTTTTGAAACGCGTTTTTACGAAAAGTTTCATATTCACAATGAGTTATATGAGACATGTTGCATATTCACGAGACACGATACGAGAAATGACACGACACAATTATCAAAAATTGATTAGTTGATAACAAGAAATGAGATGAGAATGAAAATGGATTGAATTGAATTGATGTGGTAGTACCGCTTGAGCATTGTCCCAACTTCGCGGAGAGAACTTGGTTGTCTTTGGTGCTAAGCATGTACAACACATAGTGGACGGACCTTGTATCATGTTGGTGTGCGCCATGATGATAAGACAGCCGGGACTATGTTCGTGTGTGTTGCGAGGTGGACGGACCTTGTATCATATTAGTGTGCGCCGTAATACAAGACGGCCAAGACCTCAAGCGAAAAGGTTGGTGACCGTCGGTTGAAATGAGACGTAAACGGACCAATAACTTTCGAGTGATGGACTATAGACCCGGTGGTCGGAAGCAGTGTCACAGAGTGGAGTGAACTAATCTGGTAGGCTCGGTGGTGGAAGCAATCCACACTTAGATAAATTTGAAGAAGAATGGCGATTAATTTGAAAGATAATACGAGACACTTCTTGTTTACGTGTGATACACTCTGCATTGACACCGACACATGCATATTTCATGAAAGATATATTTTTGTTCAACTCTTGCTATTTTACTCCATACACTATAATGTTCTAGAATTGCTAGTTGATTTTGGGGAGAGATATCTGTGGCGTTTTCACTCACGGTGTTGCACTTGTGTGACCTTGGCATAATACTGCGATGTTGCTTTACTGACTACGACGTATTATGCTAGGCTATAGAGATGAACAAGAGGAATTCTATAGCTTGGAGGCATATGGAGTTGGACACGACACGGGAGACTGACGGCCGTGCCATGGCATAGAGAAACCCTAGTCGTCCTTATAGTAAATAAATGTATTTGGAAGGAGTTCCCAATGTGGAATATTGTTTTAAGCCTTTATTTATTACTATCAGGCAAAGTCCAATCCTTCTCAATACTTTGCTCACTAGCCTCCTCGCAAGTGGCTTGGTCAGAGAATCGATCAAATTGTTTTCTAAACTCCCATAGTCTATGGACACAATACTATTTTCAATCAACTGCCTCAATCTTATACGTGCGCCAGCTCTTCCCATTGTAAATCTTGATGTTGGCTCGAGTTATGGCAGCTTGACAATTACAATGAATGACCATAGATGGAACTTGTTCATTCCATAAAGGAATGATCACCAGAAAACTCCTTAGCCACTCTGCTTCGGAACATATCTTCTCTAAGGCAATTAACTCAGCTTCCATGGTGGATCTTGCAAGTATGGCCTGCTTAGTGGATTTCCAAGACACTGCACCCGTGCTAGTGTAAAAACGTAATCACTAGTAGGCTTTAACTCATCTGTATTTGAAATTTAATTAGCTTCACAATAACCTTCAAGCACAAAAGGATAACCAAAAATACAGAGATCAAATCAATATCAAATCAACACGAGTATTATTCATCAAGTACATTAAACAATCAATAATTCGTGCACACTCATTTTTTGATACACTATCACCATAATTTTTAACTAAATGCACTTTAAAATCATAAGGTGTAAACAAAGGTAAATAGTCAAAGTGCTCAAATCTCTTTAACATTTTCCCAATGAAATGTGTTTATAATAGAATCATCATTTCTCAAAATTTTGATTCCCAAATTCCCGTTAGCTACACCCATACCCTTCATAGCAAATGTAGATGCAATAAATTTTTTGGGTAGCAATTACGATATGAATACTAGTCCTAAAAATTAAAAGGTCATTAACATATGAGCAAATAATAATAATAACACCATCATCGAAGCATTTACAATGCATGCATTTATCAGCCCTATTCATTTCCAGTTATTCAAAGTCAAAACACGGGGGCTCTTGAAGTGGAGTCAGATTCTGCTACAGCCATAGAGCTTATTGAAGGGGAAGCACCTGCTCACTCCCCCTATAAGACCCTCATACAAGAATGCAAGGCGATGATTGCTGCCACGGGCTGCTCCTTGAGCCATACGTATTGTGAAGGAAATAAAGTCGCGGACAAACTAGCCAACATCGGAGTGGAGCAGGACGACAAATGGGTGTCACACATTGTCCCTCCGGTTGATATCATTTCCCTCCTCGAAGCAGACATGAGGGGGGTGGCATATGAGAGAATTTAGTTTAGTTTGTTTTTTATGCTTTCTCTATGTACCAAAAAAAAAGAAGCCAACCGAATAAACTGGACATGGACCAAGCAAATGAGCCAACAATGGGCTGGCCTGGGAATCAATTTCGCAGGGCTGAACCTAGCCCACTTTAATGAGGGGGACAAATGCTAATTATTTGATTAGGCATTTCCACTTACGCAATTAACTTGTTTAGTAGCGCAAGCTAAACATGTCATGCACTCTACATTTCAAGACATCAAATACAATACCTAAAGTTCTTTTTTGGATCATTGACCTAAAGTTCTCATTCCTGGCATTTTAATACATACTCCTATCAAATGTGCCTCACGTTCTCAATCTAAAGATCAAAATCAGTCTTTGAAGTAGAAGCTTCATTCCCGGAAAAATGCACCCCTTACTGAAGGACTGGTCAAGTAAGAAGTACTTAAATCAGAAGTAGGGCAGCAAATGAGTCGAGCTGTTTGCGAGTAGCTCGCGGCTCGGCTCATTAAAGCTCGGCTCGGCTCGGCTCGACTCATTGCAACCTTGAGCTCAGAGTTTTGGGTTTGTTTACTAAACGAGTCGAGCTCAGCTCGCAAAATATCGGCTTGTTTTATAGGGTCGGATCGTTTAAAGAGGTTCGTTAAGTAAATTAGTCTGGCTCGGCTCTTTTACGACCGAGCCGAGCTTGAGCTCTAGTTTTGGGTTTGTTAAGCAAACAAGCTGAGTTCAAACACTATAAATCTCAATTCGACTCTGCTCGTTTGCAGCCCTAATCAGAAAAGGTACACAAAATAGAGAATGCAGATATAGAATTCCTATCGATGAGTCTCCAGACTCTCTACATGTGAGCAACTAGTGCCATACTAGTTTACTCTCCACCAGGACGTACTGTTGAGATTTCTCTAATGAATTTGTGGAGCAGTGGAGGGCACTTGTATCCGAAGCAACGAAAAAAATGAAGCAGGGCACTAGGATATTTTTTTTTATTTTCAACCCAAGGGGCACGTTTCATTACCAAATTATTTGTGGAAAATTCTACATAAAATGAAACACTTCCTCCATCTCCTACGAAAAAAGACATAAAATTATCGGACCCAAATATAAAGTAGTATAAAGAATAATTTTAAAATTTATTCACACCAAGTTAAAGATCTTAATAAGTCTTTAAATTGGTTGAGAAAAACTTTTCAACATTAAGTGCAGAACGAGTTTCATTTTTATCTAAAAATTGTAGGTACCTACATCTTTATTGTTATAGACCTTTTTTTTTTTGATCGGCAAAAATAATTTCATTCATGACGAAAGAATCGGGATACAAAATGAAATCAGGAAAATACAGTAGGAAAAGAAATGCATTGAGCAACTTCTTCTCGCGAGATCTTAGCCTACTTCTCCGCCTCTCGATTTTTTTAAAAAAGCTATTGGCAAGATGCCAACAACACACCCAATGGGCTGAGCCCAAAAAAACACCTAATGTTTAAACCAAACCTCGGATCCACAAAAACCAATAAATTGGGCCGGCCCACCTCAAACAACCAACCCCAAACCCTAGCCCCTATCCTCTCCGACGCCGCCGCACCAGTTCCACAACCACCGACCACCACATCATCACGACTGCCCTTCATCCCACATCTCTAACTCCATCACAACAGCCCCACAGCCACCGATATCCTCTGCATCTCCTCTTCATCATTACCGCTACCCCTCAACGGAGAACACCTATGCATCTCCATGCCGACACCCCTCAATAGAAGACTCCCAAACACCGCCAAAGCCGCGAATCTCAGACCCACCACAACATCAAATGAAAACTAACACCCCCCATGCAACCGTGACACCAAAAGCACTGCATTCGCCCCACAAGACCCCTCTACCTGGAAGTAGCCCAACCTCTAGGTGTTGAGGTGTTGAGGCTTGTTTTTGTTTGGTGTTTTTCCCTTTGATTGTTTGGTTGTCTTCTTGTCAGCCTTCCAATCTTTTGGGTCTCGAGAGGCTTTGTTGCTTTTCTCTTGCCCCGTTTAATCTTGTATCTTGGATATTTGATTAATAAAATCTTTTTTTCCGTGCAAAAAAAATCCCTACCAATTTTTTGATTAAATTATTATCCCTACCATTTATTAGATAGTAAGCATTCTATGCTTTTAGGTTTTCGATGAAAGACCATTTGTCCAATGTTTATATCTTACTAGTACATAAATATAGTAAGTGTTCAGGGCATATATATTCATATCCATAAATGCTAGGGTTCAATTCCTTAGGTGAGTAGCTCAATGTAAGTAGGGGCTCGTGACAGTGTGGTTGCACTAGTTCATCCGGGAGATGATTTCAGTGAGTTGCGCACTTGTGTAATTTTAATACAAATGTCATTTTCAAGTTATTTGTTCCTTATTAATGGAGAAAAAGGATAATATGCTTTGATAAAAACTTGATTGAATTAATCACATTTTGTCATAAGAGAAGAGAAATGGACTCTAGAGATGTTTGAGAGTCTTATTTTTTATATCTTTCAAATTTTGTGTGGTGTTGTGGAGCGACGAGTTGATCACAAACCAATTTCTAGTATATATATATATATATATAGGTTGAGTTTTTTGAATTAAACATAATTGGCTTGAAACAGAAGGACGTGCCTTATGTGGGCAATAGTAGATACACATCACAATGAGTTTCTAAGTCAAAACATTGCATTAAAATGGGAGGAAACACATGATAGCTTCTAACGAGGTAACACCAGAACAAAGAAACGGAGAGACAATTGTGGACTGGCCTCTATTGCATTTTAGCGGAGCAGTAAAAAAAAAAATTATCCTGGAGGAAAACAACAAAATTTTGACAGAAAATGCTCTCATGATAAATTTTATTCTACCGGCCGTTTATACACAGCTACAGCAATATTTCCTTTCTTCTGAAATTTTCGAGACTTACGTGTGAGAGAGAGAGAGAGAGAGAGAGAGAGAGAGAGTTATTGGAGGTCAGATTGTTTTTTGATGGAAAATATCTCTTAATCTTACAACTTTCCGAGTAATCACAAATTGTAGGTGAAGGTGATATATTTATATATATATATATATATATATACAAATTTTTTAGTAAGGACCTCCCGCAAATAAGAAAAAATGTCCGAACCGTCCAATGTGTTCAAAAGGTGTTTTCAAGAGTCCGAGCAGAAAATCTTCAAAAACAAATACCGGGAAGGGCCTCATCCAAGTAGTTTTTCGCAAAAACTGTATATTTACAGTTTTGCGAAAAACTGCTTGGATCAAGCCCTTCCCGGTAATTTTTTTTAAGATTTCCCACGTGGACACTTGAAAACACCTTCTGAACACATTGGACGGTTTGGATCGTCAAAAAAATACTCGGATCACGGAGGTCCGGATAGGAAGTGGAACCTATATATATAGAGGAGACAAATGCCATGAAATGAGTCGAAACTCATTTGAATCTAACAATTCAGCATATTTGAATCTAACAATTCAGCATATTTGAATCTAACAATTCAGCATATTTGAATCTAACAATTCAGCATATTTGGAACAAAAAGTGCTAAAATATTATTAGCTCTAACTTATTTTAAATCAAAAAAAAAATTTCCCGGTTTTGTTCAATTCAGCATTCCCATGTTATGGTTCTTCTGGAGTTTCTTATGTAGTGAAGCAGCTTCTTATGCGGCTTCTATTTTTCTTTTATTGGTTAAGGGTGCTTGTGATTCTAGGTTCATTTGTATAGGTGAAAGCAACATCTAAGTTTACACATAATATGGTCCAATGTACAAATTTACAAGTAAAAATTTACACATAATATAATATGGTCGTTTTACGATACCATCCTAATCACACTCCGAGCCATGAGGTCTCTTATGTGGCCTTCCTTGCAAGTGACCCGTTAACCAACGAAATTGACACGAATCAATTGAAAGGGTTCAAACATATTGCCTCAGGTTTTGCTACTTACTCACTAGCTACAATGGTGATTGCCCCGCCAAGGTTTGTAGACTTCAAGTAACACCATCATCACAGCGAAGCATTAATGATACCACCAAGCTAAAATTCATAAACTGAAAAGCATAACAATTAACAAACTACCCAGATTTCACACAAATGTCCATATTGCACACAAAAGTGCCCAGATTGCACACAAACTGCCCAGATTGCACACAAAACTGCCCAGATTGCACAAAAACTGCCCACATTGCATACAAACTACCAAGATTGCACACAAAACTGCCCACATTGCACACAAAATTGTCGAGATTGAACACAAACTACCCAGATACAACACAAACTGCCCAGATTGCACACAAAACTGCCAAGATACAACACAAACTGCCCACATACAACACAAACTGCCCATATTACACACAAAACTGCCCAGATTGCACACAAAACTGCCCAAATACAACACAAACTGCCCAGATTGCACAAATCTCACAAGGCTCACGTTTCTAAATTCATCATTGCCCCAAACAACATTTGGTTCATCAAAAACTAATAGACAAATGCAATGAACACAGTAATGAGTAACCTAGGCTCACCAAAATCATCATTGCCCAATACACAAGTGCAATCTGGGTAGGCTCACTACTTTGATCAAAGGGAATACATGGGCCTAGTCATTATCAAGGAATCATAAGCGAATAAACTGGGTGCACCTTAGTTGCCCTACCAGGGTTTCATCAACATTAATACTTTAATATGTATCATCATAGCGAGAAAAACAAAGTAACATCATAGCCCAGAAAGTCACAAGTAAATAAGTAATGAGCTCAATTCATCATTGCCCCTAAGAAACTAGTCACACATGTACACCACCAGTCACCACAGCCCGAATCGATAACCCTAAATCGTCATTCACCAGTCACGCACACGCACACACACACATCCACAATCGAGTAACCAAATGCCCAGAGAAAACTCTAACCATATCTTGAAATAGATAGAACACGAACAACTATACAACATGCCACAATGATACACAACACAATTGGGCTCAGATCTAAATAGAAATGCACATGAATAGAACATTAAGTTGCGATTAAGACCTTCATAAGTTGTCACACAATCACTTAAGTTTATTTTAACTTTTTATCATCATAGCCCATAAATAATAGCACAATGCAAGTGCAACTTTATGTTGCCATTAAGGCCTTCATAAGTTGCATACTTGCACACCAACAACTTTACACACACACACCACTTGGTTACAGTTTTCTGGGTATTTGCTTATATAGAAAGAGTAAGATAGCACCTGGAATGCAACATAAAGTTGGAGCACTATTAGCTTCCTCAAAATCTTTTGAGAAGTTAGATATAAACAGTCCCTAAGGACTATCTATATTAGAGTTCTCAAAATGTGACTATTGAATTGGATTCTCTTGTGACAATTAACTTAATCAACAAAGATTAATTTGAATGGGTGTCACCCTCAAGGTAATATGATTTTGGAGACGAAGGCTTTGATGAGAATAACTGGTGCTACCCTGAACCATATCTAGTGAAATGCGAAGGAGTGTGCCCATCATCTTGCATGTAGAAGTAACTTTTTAGTTTGAAGAGAATGTCACTTGCGAACCATATTACTACTTTTTAAGTTCTCGAATAGGAATAGGGGGCTAATGTTGACGGTACCTTTTTTTTCACAATGAATATGATAATTTTTTCATGTTAAATGCTCTTCAAAGCTAAATTTTGATGTTCATGAGGAAAATTAGTAATCAACAACCAGACTCATTTCATCAGTTACATGAGCAAATTCATATAAGACAACTCATAGCCAAACTCATACAAGACATTTTTGGACCATAAATATCAGAGAAGCATAAGTTCTCCTGCAATTCTCACCTCCAGTGGCATCCCCAATTCCTATATTGCACAAATAAGGAATTGTACCATTTAGACATCATAGTATATTGTGTAATAATGAATTAATTAAACATTCACATATGAATTAAACAGTTAGCCACTTACCATGAAGTAGTTATACAGATAAAGGCCTATGGCTTTGCCCTCCTCCTTCATACGTGGAAAGGCCTCCCTGCAACTCTATATGTTCAGGGATGCAGATGTAATTAGAATATCAACTAATTTCAAATTAAAAGTTAATTTTAAATTTCAAAGATCTTTCTAGATACAATCATAGTGATAGAAGGGAAAGATATTCATTACCCATCAAAGTTGTCCTGTAAGAAGTACCTGATGAAGTCCTTGCACGACTTCATCATCTTGCTGGCGCCCATCCTTAAAAGATAAAACATTGCGTCCATCTGTGTTTTTTAACTGCTTCGGCCAAATGTATAGCATCCATCTGTGTTTTCCTATTTTGATG
Source organism: Vaccinium myrtillus (assembly GCA_016920895.1). Lineage (NCBI taxonomy): Eukaryota > Viridiplantae > Streptophyta > Magnoliopsida > Ericales > Ericaceae > Vaccinium > Vaccinium myrtillus. Next base: position 13,353,924 of record CM029272.1, on the reverse strand, counting down.
CAAAACATTGCGTGTAGTCGATTTTATGTTTTGAAAGGATCTGCTGCTGCTGCCACTGTTCTTGGAGTTTAACTCATTTGGTGGAGGCCTAGGCTATGTCTTGTTTGGCCTGAATGTTTTGGCTGTGCTCCAGATCTTATAGCATCCATCTGCTGCCACTTTCTATGTACTTTTTGCCTTTTCTTTTTTCCTTGCTTTCTATTGGATGCCTTTTGCTCTTGTGCTTGGTTTGTCATTTTTTTTTTCTTTCTTCATGTAAACTTTGTTTAAATCCAATAATTTATTTTTGCCGATAAAAAAATGAATAAATTTTCACATATTCACCATTCACGGACCATTAGGGGTGCTCACGGTCCGGATTGGCATGAATCCAATCCTAATCCGCGAGTCACGGTTTTTTGAAAATAAAATCTGTGACCGATCCAAAAGTCTCACGGTTCAGTTCTAATCTGATCCACGAGTCACGGATCGGTTCCGGATTTGTCCACAGATTTTCAATTTATTCTAAAAAAATTCATCAACTGATTCGAAACCCAAACTCAACATTGAAACAAATAATGAAAGTTTATTAAACATTCCAACAAAATTAATTGAACAAATCTAAACTTGAACATTATGGAATCAAAATAGATAACCAAAAAATAAAACCCAAAATAGTTGCTCCACTACTTGTGAAATATCCATGGCAAACCAATCATCAAATGTTTCAGCGAAGGGTTGCCAGCTTAGTTGGTTTACATAGCAAATCGATCCGCTAAAAAGAATCTCTTTTAACTCCCAAATGATGTAATAATAGTTAAGTGATAAAGTACAAGAAATGCAAGGTAGTATAGTGGTAAAATTATAAAAGTGGTAAAATTATTTATCTATGCATATATATTTATTTAAAAAATTATATATAATAAAAATCTCACGGTCCGGATCGGTTAATCCACGGTTACAAAATTAAAATTCCGGACCGCGAGTCACGGTTTTTTATTTTTTGAATCCGTGTCCGGACCATTAATCCACGGTTAAAATCCAAAACGTGCGGATCGGTTCGGTCCGGACCGGATTCACGGTTCACCGGTTTTTTGCTCATTTTAGCTTTTCGCATTCCTCTAAACAAAATCAATGGAATCTAAAGCCCCAATTAAATAGAGTTGATTACCTTAATCCATTTTATTTCGGTTCAATTCCTATAAAAAGAAATTCAATAATTATATGCTTTGACGAGGGATTGGGCTTAGTTGGACTAGGGTTAGGGTTAGGGTTAGCTAATTGATTTTTGTAGTCCAATGTTTGATAATCCAACTCTATTTGTGTCTTTTAGTATTAAAATACATATTACATGAACACTAAAAAACTAAAAATGAAATGTTACAAAATATTGAGTGCATGCCAAAATCATTTCCCTTTATAAAAATACCACTAACAAGATAACTTTTTTTTCCCAGTTTTTTTTTTTTTGAAACAGGAATGAGAATATATAGACTCGACAAAGGATACAACTGAATGATGGACAAAAAGAAACAGTGGGGCAGAAACATATAATCAAAGGCCTAGAACAACATAATAGGAATTGAGCAAGGCCCCAATTTGAAACAAGATACAACTGGCAGCTTCATGAGCCAAACTCCCGAGAAATCTCCAAAGAAACAGCCTCTACACCAACACCAAAGCTCAAAAAAACCCAGCAACAGCAGCGGCTATCAACCCTTAACTTTTTTTTTCCCAGTTAGTCTATTGGACATTGTCTATTATTATAAATGAATACATATTGTGCTTCTCCATTTTCGATTTTACTAAAAGGGAAAAAAAATTAAAAAATTGAAGACGTACGTGTATCACTAAATTCACAAATGTATGTCTTGGGTCGGTCACCACTTAAGAAATTTTTGGAAAAGCTACTAGAGTTGCTTGTAATCTCTAAATATGTGAAATGTAAGTCCTTCTTTGTTGGATACTGCTTGTTGGCTAAAATTTCTATATCAAAAAAAATTGTTAGTCCCCCACAACATTTTTGTGGACCCATAATAATTTATAAACAAATAATCAAAGCGGTACATATGCCTTTCTAGTAACAATGCAATAAAATAAAGCTAGGGGTACATATCTTGTGGGTCCATTTTTGTGATTCTTCATCAATTTTAAAATAATTTATTGAGTGTCCCCATAAAAAATCATGAGAATATTGGATGAAATTGCATATATTTTAATGAATCTAATTGAGCCAACATATATTATGGAGACAGTAAAAAAATATTTAAAAAGTAATGACCATTTGGATCATTGGGGTGATAAAAAATGAAATACAGTTAAATGGTGACGGTCCTAGAAAGACATGACTACTACATATTGACTTTCTGGCTCACAGAATCACACACCATCTCCATTTCATCCGTTTCAACTAGGGTTTTCTTTATTTGCATTCTCTAGCAATGGAGGATTTTAGCCCTTTCAACAATCTAAGATGGGAGATGGTGTTAGAGGTTTCCTCCTCCTCCTCCTCCTCCTCCCTCTCTCTCTCTCTCTCTCTCTCTCTCTCTATATATATATATATATATATATATATATAGAAGCCTGTTCAAGTCAGGGATCCGGACCTCCGGACCTCCATGATCCGAGCATTTTTGATCCGTCCAATGTGTTCAGAAGGTGTTTTCAAGGGTCTAGGTTCTTCAAAAAAATATTGATCAAGCGGTTTTTAAAATCAGAAATATCGATTTTGCGAAAACCTTTTATCAAGCCTTTCCCAGTATTTTTTTGAAGATTTCCATGGAAACACCTTTTGAACACATTGAGGATCGGATTTTCTCAAAACATTTTGCAACACAAAAAAAAACACCCCTCCTCCAGTCGGGGATCCCTGACTAGAACCGTGGGGTATATATATATATATATATATATATGCTCCTACACAGTTTACTGTACTTTCCTTATTGCAGTTTGTGTGTGTTTTAAGGGGTGTGTGTTTGTGCTTGGTGTGTATGTGTTTCTGGCTTTCTACACCACCTTTCTCTTTCCATGTATGAGCTGGGTGTGTGTTTCTCGGTTGGTTATCTCTCTCTCTCTGTATGAGTGAATGTGTGCGCGTGAGAAAGCTTTCAAAATGTGAGATGGCTATGGAGGATGTGATCTTGGGCAACAACAATCTGAGAGGCCAAATGCTTTTAGAGCTCTTCCTCCTCTCAAATTGATTACCAGTTTTTGTTGCTCTTGTTCTTTCTTTTTTGCGGTTTCTGTGTGTTTTTGGTGAGTTTGGGTGTGTGTTTTGCACCATTTTCTCTGTGTGTGCGTGTTTTAGGGTGCGTGTGTGTGACAGAAAACTTTCAAATCTGAGTTTGAGCACCATTTTCTTTTTTGCAGTTTGTGTGTGTTTTTGGGTGTGTGTTTTGCACCATTTTCACTGTGTGTGTTGATGGGTTTGTGTGAGATCTAGAAAACCATTCTCTCTCTCCTCTCTCTCTCTCTCTCTCTCTCTCTCTCTCTCTCTCTCTCTCTCTCTATATATATATATATATATATATAGGATTAACTTCCAATAAGGGTCCCTTATTGAAGAAAACCGTGCGGACCTGCCCTTTTTTTGTGTTTCCGGACCAAATTTTGACGATCCGAACCGCTCAATGTTTTTAAAATGCATTTTCCAAAGTCCACGCGGAAAATCTTCCAAAAAAATACCGGAAGGGCTTGATCCACCAGTTTTTGTTAAAAACGCTATATATAGCGTTTTTAACAAAAACTGCGTGGATCAAGCCCTTCCGGGTATTTTTTTTGGACGAATCTTCGCTGGGGCCCTTAAAAATGCATTTTAAAAACATTGAACGGTTCGGATCGTCAAAATTTGGCTCGGAAACGTGAGGTCCGCATGGTAACTTAGATAAGGGACCCTTATTAGAAGGGCTTCCTATATATATATATATATATATATATATCGTAGCTTGTAGTCAATTTTTGTTCTTTGTGTGCTGCAGTTTGTGCCTGTGTGTGTTTTTCTTTTTCCTGAGTTTGTGTGTGTTTTTTCACCATTTTCTCTGTATGTATGTGTGTTTTTTTCACCATTTTTTCTGTATGAGTGAGAAAACTTTCAAATCTGAGTTTGTGGATAGTCAGGTGGGTCAATATCTACCCATTTGCAACCACACATGCTCTTACATATTGAATACCGTGTTAGACGTTAGTTTTCCTTTCTGAAGTTAATCTGCAACATTTTCACACTGTGTGGTTATGCTGGTGGGTTTGTGAGTGATCTAGAAAACCATTCTCTCTCTCTCTCTCTCTCTCTCTCTCTCTCTTAGCTCCTAGTCGGTTTTTGTTCTTTCTTTTTTTGCAGTTTGTGGGTATTTTTGTTGAATTTGGGTGTGTTTTTGCACCATTTTCTGTGTGAGTGTGTGTGTTCGTTCTTTTCTTTCTTTTTTGTAATTTGTTTGCGTTTTCTGGTGGGTTTGGTTTTCTCTTTCAAATCTGAGTTTCTGGGGATAATCACTTGGGTCAGATCTGAGTTTTTTGGTGCTTGTGAGTCGTTCTCCTCCTCCGTGGGGTTGATGGAGGAGTCCTTTTTCTGCACCACTTTCTCTCTCTTTCTTTATCTTTCCATGTCTCAGTTCGGTGAGTGATTCTTGATGGGTTTGTGGATTGTGTGTGTGAGTTTGTCGGTATAATCAATTGGGTCAAAATCTACCCAGTTGCAACCACATATACTCTTACATTTTGGATAGTGTGTGAAACTTTAGTTTTCCTTCTCAGCTGTAGTTTGTTATGTTCGACTGATTCTCCCTCGTTTGATGGGTGGTTGTAACACTTGGGTTTTATGCAGAAGTGCTTCCATTTGTTGAATGGTAGCAACCCAATGGCCGCGGCACTATTTGTCATTTCTTGGGATGATTATTGGTTTTTTTTTTTTGTGTGAGTGTCTATATTGGTCGTGCCCCTAGTGAGGTTTTTGGTTGGTTTTGTTATTTTCTTTCTTTTTCTGAAATTTGTGGGAAACACAAACTGAAAGAGAAACACAAACTCAGATAAAAAAAAAAAACCTAATTTCCCATATCTGAAAGAGAAACACAAACTCAAATTTGTGTGTGTTTTGAGCAGCTGGGTGTGTGTTTCCCTTTTGAGATATGAGTTTGTGTTTCTCTTTCAGATCTGGGAAATTAGGTTTCTCTTTCAGATCTGAGTTTGTGTTTCTCTTTCAGTTTGTGTTTCCCACAAATTTCAGAAAAAGAAAGAAAATAACAAAACCAACCAAAAACCTCAACAGGGCCACGACCAAAATAGACACTCACACAAAAAAAAAACCAATAATCATCCAAAAAAATGACAGATAGTGCCGCGGCCATTGGGTTACTACCATTCAACAAATGGAAGCACTTCTGCATAAAACCCAAGTGTTACAACCACCCATCATATGAGGGAGAATCAGTCGAACATAACAAACTACAGCTGAGAAGGAAAACTAAAGTTTCACACACTATCCAAAATGTAAGAGTATATGTGGTTGCAACTGGGTAGATTTTGACCCAATTGATTATACCGACAAACTCACACACACAATCCACAAACCCACCGAGAATCACTCACCGAGCTGAGACATGGAAAGACAAAGAAAGAGAGAGAAAGTGGTGCAGAAAAAGGACTCCTCCATCAACCCCACGGAGGAGGAGAACGACGCACAAGCACCAAAAAACTCAGATCTGACCCAAGTGATTATCCCCAGAAACTCAGATTTGAAAGAGAAAACCAAACCCACCTGAAAACGCAAACAAATTACAAAAAAGAAAGAAAAGAACGAACACAAACACTCACACAGAAAAAAGTGCAAAAACACACCCAAATTCAACAAAAATACCCACAAACTGCAAAAAAAGAAAGAACAAAAACCGACTAGGAGCTAAGAGAGAGAGAGAGAGAGAGAGAGAGAGTGTGGTTTTCTCGATCACTCACAAACCCACCAGCATAACCACACACAGTGTGAAAATGTTGCAGAGTAACTTCAGAAAGGAAAACTAACGTCCAACACGGTATTCAATATGTAAGAGCATGTGTGGTTGCAAATGGGTAGATATTGACCCACCTGACTATCCACAAACTCAGATTTGAAAGTTTTCTCACTCATACAGAAAAAATGGTGAAAAAAACACACATACATACAGAGAAAATGGTGAAAAAAAACACACACAAACTCAGGAAAAAGAAAAACACACACAAGCACAAACTGCAGCACACAAAGTACAAAAACTGACTACAAGCTAAGATATATATATATATAGAGAGAGAGAGAGAGAGAGAGAGAATGGTTTTCTAGATCTCACACAAACCCATCAACACACACAGTGAAAATGGTGCAAAAAACACACCCAAAAACACACACAAACTGCAAAAAAGAAAATGGTGCTCAAACTCAGATTTGAAAGTTTTCTGTCACACACACGCACCCTAAAACACACACAGACAGAAAATGGTGCAAAAAACACACCCAAACTCACCAAAAACACACACAAACTGCAAAAAAGAAAGAACAAGAGCAACAAAAACTGGTAATCAATTTGAGAGGAGGAAGAGCTCTAAAAGCATTTGGTCTCTCAGATTGTTGTTGCCCAAGCTCACATCCTCCATAGCCATCTCACATTTTGAAAGCTTTCTCACGCACACACATTCACTCATACAGAGAGAGAGAGAGAGAGAGAGAGAGAGAGATAACCAACCGAGAAACACACACCCAGCTCATACATGGAAAGAGAAAGGTGGTGTAGAAAGCCAGAAACACATACACACCAAGCACAAACACACACCCCTTAAAACACACACAAACTGCAATAAAAGGAAAGAAATCGATGTAAAAATGAGTAGGAGCATATATATATATATATATATATATATATATATATATATATATATATATATATATATATATACAGAGAGAGAGAGAGAGAGAGAGAGAGAGAGAGAGAGAGAGAGAGAGAGAGAGAGAGAGAGAGAGAGAGAGAGAGAGGAGGAGGAGGAGGAAACCTCTAACACCATCTCCCATCTTAGATTGTTGAAAGGGCTAAAATCCTCCATTGCTAGAGAATGCAAATAAAGAAAACCCTAGTTGAAACGGATGAAATGGAGATGGTGTGTGATTCTGTGAGCCAGAAAGTCAATATGTAGTAGTCATGTCTTTCTAGGACCGTCACCATTTAACTGTATTTCATTTTTTATCACCCCAATGATCCAAATGGTCATTACTTTTTAAATATTTTTTTACTGTCTCCATAATATATGTTGGCTCAATTAGATTCATTAAAATATATGCAATTTCATCCAATATTCTCATGATTTTTTATGGGGACACTCAATAAATTATTTTAAAATTGATGAAGAATCACAAAAATGGACCCACAAGATATGTACCCCTAGCTTTATTTTATTGCATTGTTACTAGAAAGGCATATGTACCGCTTTGATTATTTGTTTATAAATTATTATGGGTCCACAAAAATGTTGTGGGGGACTAACAATTTTTTTTGATATAGAAATTTTAGCCAACAAGCAGTATCCAACAAAGAAGGACTTACATTTCACATATTTAGAGATTACAAGGAACTCTAGTAGCTTTTCCAAAAATTTCTTAAGTGGTGACCGACCCAAGACATACATTTGTGAATTTAGTGACACGTACGTCTTCAATTTTTTAATTTTTTTTCCCTTTTAGTAAAATCGAAAATGGAGAAGCACAATATGTATTCATTTATAATAATAGACAATGTCCAATAGACTAACTGGGAAAAAAAAAGTTAAGGGTTGATAGCCGCTGCTGTTGCTGGGTTTTTTTGAGCTTTGGTGTTGGTGTAGAGGCTGTTTCTTTGGAGATTTCTCGGGAGTTTGGCTCATGAAGGTGCCAGTTGTATCTTGTTTCAAATTGGGGCCTTGCTCAATTCCTATAGTATGTTGTTCTAGGCCTTTGATTATATGTTTCTGCCCCACTGTTTCTTTTTGTCCATCATTCAGTTTTTGGCTGGATTTGATGGTTTTGCCTTTTCCGTGCTATTGGCCGGTTTTGGCTCTTTTTCCTCGATGTATCCTTTGTCGAGTCTATATATTCTAATTCCTGTTTCAAAAAAAAAAACTGGGAAAAAAAAAGTTATCTTGTTAGTGGTATTTTTATAAAGGGAAATGATTTTGGCATGCACTCAATATTTTGTAACATTTCATGTTTAGTTTTTTAGTGTTCATGTAATATGTATTTTAATACTAAAAGACACAAATAGAGTTGGATTATCAAACATTGGACTACAAAAATCAATTAGCTAACCCTAACCCTAACCCTAGTCCAACTAAGCCCAATCCCTCGTCAAAGCATATAATTATTGAATTTCTTTTTATAGGAATTGAACCGAAATAAAATGGATTAAGGTAATCAACTCTATTTAATTGGGGCTTTAGATTCCATTGATTTTGTTTAGAGGAATGCGAAAAGCTAAAATGAGCCAATTCACGGTTCACCGGTTAAAATGCATGGTTCACACATGAGGGGGAGATTGTTTGAAACATGTGTGAAAGATTGTGTCCCACATTGGATAAACAAAAAAAGAGTTGGACCATAATATACAATTGGGTGACTCACCACTTACAAGGTTTAGCCTTTTAAGTGGATATGGGTGATTCGATGTATATTGGGTCCATGTGATGTGGTGGACTCTGTGCATACTCCCCAACGGATTGGGCCAACGCGCACATGGGAAGAACCTCAAGCAAATCAGACTCCTAACAGGTGCCAAGGTTTTTCATTCAGAGTCCAATGTTGTTGCATGCACGGTGCAACTCTGGGTAGCTAATATTTCTAGGAACAATGGGAAGGGGGTGTGTGTGTTAGGCTTCAAAAATGAGAAGGGTATTTTGGACCTCTAATTTGTTGGTACCATGTATATGGAATTATTTTTGTTCTTGTCACGTGTTTGGTAATTTCCAAAAACCTTGTCATGAAATCGAAATATTTACTTTTAAAAACCATGTTTTGGTCATTTCCCCCCCAAAAAAAATAAAAAAGAGTAGATTATTGTTATGTGGTGAAAGAATTTTTTTTAGTTTGAACTGTCACAAAAAGTTACATTCTCTTCTATCTTTTTTGTCAAAATGGTAATAGCTTCATTGATAGGACTCAAATGTACATAGATAAAATAATCACCTAGTTGAATTTCTCTAATAAGAAGTGAATGAGATGCCCGAAGGCTAGAGATGAATACCTACACAGAATTTCTCTTTTTGCCTCTCATAGAAAATTAGATGTGAAAGCAATACCATACAAGAAAACCCTAAAACAAACAATTATAAGGTCCCTAAAACAAACAATTATAAGGTGGTTGTAGGTTGCCATGGTCCAGACCAAGCCCGTATTGGTTGGTCTAGACCACGCTTTCCTACATCAAAAACACCAAGCAAGATTAGTGGTCCGGACCATGGGTGCTCCAAGTTGCAATTTTGTAGAGAATTGTCCCAAATTGCTTGGTCCGGACCATAGAAGCCTTGACCCGGACCATAGATGTTCGGAACCTCGAAATTGAGCCAAAAAAAAACCAACATAGGGATGGTAAACTAGAAATATAATTAACTTGGGTGCAGAGTTCTTCGATTCATCCTCATATCTTACTAGTACTTTAGACTTGGGTACGCCCCAAAATTTATTTTCAACCCAAATGACAAATCAATTCAAACCATATCGTCCATGGTAAACAGAGTAGAGAAAAGCATGCCAACAAGGGCCAAACTTTTAGTACTACAGTATTTATGAAGAACTTTGAATTTCTCCTTATTGTACATCACCAGCGTTTGTTGGGGTGCTAGATTTAATTTAGGGAGCATTGGTCAAGAGAAGATGGAGTTGTTAAAATAGGAGGGGTGAAGATGTAATTAGGATAATATGAGAGAGGACTTTTCAAATGCTTTGTCTTATTTCTTTCAAGTTACACGATGGAATACAACTTGCTGTATTTATAGAGTCAATAACCGACTCATTCCACCGACCTAGGTGGGACCGACTCACTCCACGGTTCTACTAGAAAATTCTTGATTTTGCACATGTTTTACATGTGCTAGTTACAAGGAAATTCTTCCCATTGTCTACACCCTTCTAGACACTTTCAACTTAGATAGAGGCGCGTGACCGGTTGGAGGTTTGGTTAGAGATGGGCTGCTCAGCGACGAAGGGGAGTGTATTTTTTTTCTCGTTTCTTTTGTGTTTTATCCGGCTTTAGGACGGTTATGTCCGGTTTTAGGCCGGTTTTTGTCCCGATTTTGTCCGGTGTGTTCCGTTGGTTTGGTCATACGCTTTCTCGTTGTATTTCTGTGACATGTTGTCGTTGGAGTGTCCGATCTGTGGACTCCCAATCTTTCCCCATGGGAATCTTTGATGAATACTATCTCTCAACTTTTGACAAAAAAAAAAAAAACTTAGATATTTAAATACACACTTCTAGACATTTCTATATTTTTGCTTATGTATTTTTTACACATATTCTACATATTTCTAGAAGATTACAAATTACATTTTTAACACTCCTCCTTAATTTGTAATCTTCATAGCTTCATAAATTTGGGAGAATTTTTCTGCTGCCACTGCTTTGGTCATTATGTCAGCTAGCTGCTCCTTGGTATTGACGAACTCGAGCTGAATTTCTCCATTCTGCACCAAGTCTATGATAAAGTGATGTCGGAGCTCAATGTGCTTTGTTCTTCCATGAAAGACTGGATTTTTGCTCATTGCTATGGCTGACATATTATCGCAATAGATAACTGTAGGGCCTTCCTCTTTATGCTCCATGTCCGAAAGAATTCGTCTGAGCCATACAGCCTCACATGTTGCATCTGTAGCTGCTATATATTCAGCTTCTGCCGATGAGAGAGCAATTGTCCTTTGCTTTTTAGAACTCCAAGCGATGATGTTAGATCCCAAGCAAAATACGTAGCCAGACGTGCTCTTTCGATCATCAATTGATCCAGCCCAATCACTATCGGTGTAGCCAATAAGCTTGTTGTCATTCTCTTTTGTGTACCTGATGCCGAGTTTCTTCGTCCCTTGAAGATAACGGAGAATCCGTTTTGCTGCGGCATAGTGTAGCTTGCTGGGCTCGTGCATAAATCTCGAAATAAGATTCACAGAATATACAATGTCGGGCCTTGTATGAGTGAGATAATTGAGCAAGCCAACCAATTTTCGATAGGAAGTGGCATTGATCTTCTCTTCTCCATCATTTAGTCTGCAATCATTTAGAGAAAGTGGAGTAGAAACTGGCTTGCAGTTACTCATCCGAAATTTCTTCAATAAATCTTCGAGATATTTTTCTTGTGAGATAAAAATCCCTTCTTTGGATTGCCTCACTTGGATGCCGAGAAAATATCTCATGAGGCCGAGATCAGTCATCTCGTACTCCTTCATCATGGCTTTTTTAAATTCTTCAAGCATCGCTAAATTGGTGCCTGTGTAGATTAAATCATCAACATATAAGCAGACAATGAGGAAGTCTTGCGTACCTCCTTTTTTGACATAGAGTGATGGTTCGCCTCGGCTTCTTTCAAAACCATTTTGACAGAAATTGTTAATGTTGTTGTTCCACGCTCGAGGTGCTTGCTTCAAGCCATAGAGCGCTTTTCGAAAACCTTTTCCTTTGACGAAAGCCTTGCGGTTGCTCCACGTAAACTTCTTCTTCTAGCTCGCCATTGAGAAATGCGATTGACATCGGTGATATACGGGAAGCTCAGACCTTGTGCCGCCAAGGCAAGAATCGCCGATCGTCTCCATGCGAGCGACAGAGCAAATGTTTGATTGAAATCTACTCCAGGCTGTTGCGAGTAGCCTTTTGCCACTAACCGTGCTTTGTGCTTCTGAATTGATCCATCTTCTTTGTATTTTGTCTTATAGACCCATTTGAGCCCGATTACGTCTTTGTCTTTCGGCAGCTCCACGAGATCCCATGTGTGATTTTTCTCGATCGTTGCAATTTCCTCGTCCATTGCCTTTTTTCATATATCTTCACTAGCAGCTTCTTCAAAGTTCTGTGGTTCACAAGTGAAGAAGGCAAAATCACACGAGTCATATATGTCTCGTAAGGAGCGTACCTTTCTTGTTGGATTGAGATCCTCCGATGAGCTCTCTGGACCGGTTTGCGGACTTTTGCTTGGACTTGGGTCCAGAGTTGAAGTTTCTTGCCCATCTCCTGCATCAAAAGGCTCAAAAAACTTTTGCTTTTGGAAGGAATTGTCCTCCCATTTCCATGCAGCAGCTTCATCAAATATCACATCTCGAGAAACCACAAATTTATTTGTGCTTGGATTATAGAGACGATACCCCTTAGACTCGTCACTATATCCAATGAAAATATACTTCTCTCCTTTTTCGTCAAATTTTTCCCTTTGTTCTGAGGGAACTAATGCATATGCAATGCATCCAAAAATCTTGAGAAAATGTACCTGTGGCTTCTTTTTATACCATGCCTCGTATGGCGTTTTTGTTTCAGATGCCTTCGTGGGAGATCGGTTGAGGATGAACACGGCGGTGTTGCTTGACGGCCTTGACCACGAATGTGTTTGTAGGCCTTTGCCTTTGAGCATGCTTCGTGCCATCTCTGCAATCGTGTGGTTCTTCTGCTCTGCTACTCCATTTTGCTGAGGTGTTTTCCGGACTGTAAGTTGCCTCTTGATTCCTTTTGTCCTTGCAATACTCCAAGAACGGAGTGTAGATGTATTCACCACCACGATCCGTCCGAAGTGTCTTTATTAGTCTTCCACTTTGTCTCTCCACCAAGGCTTGAAACTTGAGAAATACAGGAAAGGCTTCTGATTTCTTTTCAAGGATGTAAAGCCACATCATCCTTGTATAATCATCAACAAATAGGAGAAAATATCTTTTTCCTCCAAGAGATGGTGTTCTAGTAGGGCCAAAAATATCAGAATGCACCAATTCCAAAGGCGTTTTTGCTCTCCAAGCGAACTTTGGAAATGGGAGTCTATGCATTTTTCCATATATGCACCCTTCACAAACTTTATCAATTTTATCAATATTTGGTAGCCCTTTCACCATATTTTTCTCCTTTAGCAACCTCATGCCCATGAAATTTAAGTGGCCATATCTTAGATGTCACAAATAGGAGTCATCAATTTTTTCTCCTTTAAGGGCAAAATTTTCATTAAGTGGCATCATTAATGGGAAAATTTTATTTGGAGTCATTTTAACTTTGGCCACCGTAAAATTTTTCTTTTTGTCAATAATTATGCACTCACCATTATCAAATTTAAGTGCATAATCCTTTTGCAATAATTGTCCCACACTTAGTAAATTTTGAGTAAGCCCGGGAACATAAAGGACATCAGAAATTAATCTTTTGTTACCTCCCTTTGTGTAGACGGCAATAACTCCCTTTCCTTCAACATTTTGCAGCTTTCCATCTCCCAGCTTTACTTGAGATGAGACTTTATCGTCAAGCTGCACAAACTTTTTCCGATCACCTGTCATATGATTACTGCATCCGCTATCCGAGTACCAAATGTTATCTGATTCTTCTTGAGCATTCATGCAAGAGAATAATTGTTCTGCTTCATTTTCTTCCGAAAAATTAGCTTTGCTTTTTTCATGATTGAACCAACAATCACGATAGGAATGATTGGGAACTTTGCATCTCTTGCATTTAAATCTGCAATCTTTGGATGCATGATTTGTTTTTTTGCAAATAATGCAAGAAGAGTTAGAGTTACCGCCATTGGCATTCCTTTGATTGTTGTATCCTTTTCCCTTGTTCCGGGCATTTTGGCCTCCACGTCCTTTCATGCCTCCTCCTCGAGCTGAGCCCTTCTCTTGATTTGCTTGATTCTTTCCTCCAAAGTAGATTTTGCTTTGAAATGCTTGCTCCAAGGATTGATTTGTGAACCTGCTCATTCTTTGTTCATGTGCCTCCAGAGAACTCATTAGTTCATGTCGAGTGAGTTTAGATAAATCCTTGGATTCTTCGATAGCAGCAACAATATGCTCAAACTTTGGAGGCAAACTTCTTAAAACTTTTTCGACGATTCTTTTGTCCGTAAGGGTATCTCCATAAGTTCGAATTTGGTTGACAATTCCAGCAACTCGGGAAAAGAATGTTTGAACGGATTCATTTTCCTTCATTGCTAGATTATCAAAATCTCTCCAAAGTGTTTGAAGTTTAATGGAGATAACCTTATCATAACCTTGATATTCAACTTTTAGTGTCTCCCATGCTTCTTTTGATGTTTTTGCACCCAAAATTCTTGGAAAGATCGATTTGCTTACCCCACGTTGAATGTTGAGAAGAGCCAATGCATCTCTCTTCTTGTTCTCCTTGAACTTCTTTTTCCTTGCTTCCGTCCAAGTTGCTTCTTCTTCGTCATTTGCCGGTGCCTCGTATCCACTTTCAACAAGATCCCACAAGTCTTGTGAGATGAATAGAGTATTCATTTGAATGCTCCAATATTCATAGTTCTCTCCCTCAAATATAGGGATGAGAGTTTGTGCATAGTTGAAAGTGGAGGAGTTGGCTTCCATGGTAGATGAGAGTTAGGAGGACAAGGATGTATATGGGGTTCCTGCTTTGATACCAAAATTGTTGGGGTGCTAGATTTAATTTAGGGAGAATTGGTCAAGAGAAGATGGAGTTGTTAAAATAGGAGGGGTGAAGATGTAATTAGGATAATATGAGAGAGGACTTTTCAAATGCTTTGTCTTATTTCTTTCAAGTTACACGATGGAATACAACTTGCTGTATTTATAGAGTCAGGGTGAGTTTCCGAATGGATTTTATCTAGATTTTATCAAAATCTGATAAAATCAAGCCTTTGATTTTATCCATTCGTGCAGAGAGTTTGATAAAATCTTAGATTTTTGAATGCAAAAATCTAAGATTTTATCAACTCTCCTCACGAATGGATAAAATCAACGGCTTGATTTTATCAGATTTTGATAAAATCCATTCGGAAACTCACCCTCAATAACCGACTCATTCCACCGACCTAGGTGGGACCGACTCACTCCACGGTTCTACTAGAAAATTCTTGACTTTGCACATGTTTAACATGTGCTAGTTACAAGGGAATTCTTCCCATTGTCTACACCCTTCTAGACACTTTCAACTTAGATATTTAAATACACACTTCTAGACATTTCTATATTTTTGCTTATGTATTTTTTACACATATTCTACATATTTCTAGAAGATTACAAATTACATTTTTAACAGCGTTAACCTCCCCTTATTCATGTCTGGACCTTTTGGCTACTCCATAAGCAACTGGTTTAGCAGGTGAAACACTTCCTCCATCCCCTACGAAAAAAGACATAAAATTATCGGACCCAAATATAAAGTAGTATATAGAATAATTTTAAAATTTATTCACACCAAGTTAAAGATCTTAATAAGTCTTTAAATTGGTTGAGAAAAACTTTTCAACATTAAGTGCAGAACGAGTTTCATTTTTATCCAAAAATTGTAGGTACCTACATCTTTATTGTTATAGACACCTTTTTTTTTTTTGATCGGCAAAAATAATTTCATTCATCACGAAAGAATCGGGATACAAAATGAAATCAGCAAAATACAGTAGGAAAAGAAATGAATTGAGCAACTTCTTCTCGAGAGATCTTAACCTACTTCTCCGCCTCTCGATTTTTTTAAAAAAGCTATTGGCAAGATGCCAACAACACACCCGATGACCCAATGGGCTGAGCCCAAAAAAACACCTAATGTTTAAACCAAACCTCAGATCCACAAAAACCAATAAATTGGGCCGGCCCACCTCAAACAACCAACCCCAAACCCTAGCCCCTATCCTCTCCGACGCCGCCGCACCAGTTCCACAACCACCGACCACCACATCATCACGACTGCCCTTCATCCCACAGCTCCAACTCCATCACAACAGCCCCACAGCCACCGATATCCTCTGCATCTCCTCTTCATCATTACCGCTACCCCTCAACGGAAAACACCCACGCATCTCCATGCCGACACCCCTCAACAGAAGACTCCCAAACACCGCCAAAGCCGCGAGAATCTCAGCCCCACCACAACATCAAATCTGAAAACTAACACCCACCACCAAAGGAAACACCCTATGCCGAGAAAAATGAGTGAATAGAGGAGAGGTACAAACTTATTCGAATACGCTGGAAACAAAGCAGCTAAAACCCAACACCAGGACCACCCAAACACCCCCCCGACACCAAAAGCACCGCATTCGCCGCACAAGACCCCCTCTACACGGAGGCCCAACCTCTAGCCGTTAGGCCAAAACCGAGATCCTCCAACAAGGAAACCGGCGAGGATGGCGTGACCGAGGGAGTATTATGTTGCTAGGCCCTCTCAAGGACGGCCCTCAGATTCTCGAGACCTAAGAATAACTTGTAAAACGGGTTGCCTATGATTTTTTTTTATTTTTAAAAACAATAAAAATAAAACTAACCTCAAAATGATAGTTACTAGTTCATTATTTTTTCTTCCCCTCATGATTCGTTTCGTTTTTTCACTTAAAACTAGTTTTTGGTCAATAATATTTTTTGCACCAATCAAAAAAATATTCCTATGGATTCTGAATGTGAGGGGAAAAAAATATTCTTATGGAGAAGGAAAAGAGAGGCCCCATGATATAAAGTGTTTACCTATTGGATAAGAGAATATAACTTTTCTGCACGGCTAATTAGCTCATTGATTGTATTAATATATCATTAAATACATATTACATATGTGAATCTACCTGTTTAGTGCCCTAATTTTAAGCCAAAATTTGTTAAACTCAACAAATAAGGAAGGCCCTTAAACATTTTTCCTGGTTTTTATTTTTGCGGTAATTGGGAGGAATGAAAAGCTCCGGAATGGAAGGAAATTGGGTGTATAGAGCAAGTTATTTGCTGGCCGTGTGGAAACAAAGTTCTGGCCTCTGGGAGAACTACAAGTGAGAAGATTAAACGGAGGTCTTAATATATATAGATGTGGGCATTGGGAAATCATGGAATGGGTGAAGTAGGACAAGATCCGCAAAGAATTTGTATTCCTAATTTTAATTTTTCTAAATTAGATTTTGACTTGAATACTAGTATTGCTAGCTTCAAAAATATTTGTGTTTCCTTTGTTGAGTTTATTTTGTTTCATTTTTTTAATAATTTACTAGGATTCTTGGTCTAGAGGAATTAGGATTTTATTTATGGATTTCTTTTCCTTTTAATGCCGCTTATTTTGGCATGCTTATATTTTAGAATTTTCTTTTCGGAATCTTCTTTCCTTTCAGGATTTCATTAGTCTTGTATCTTATTTCCTTTCTTCATAATTTCTTGCTAACCAAGAAATTATCTATGTTAGTCTTACCAAAAATATGATTACTCTACTTGTTTTAAATTTCAATTCAATGATCAATAAAAATCAAGAGTTTTCTCTTTTTTCCCTTGTATGCAAGGTATCTATCACTTCTCAAGTGAATTCAAAAGTTCATTTGCGAAGTGATAGATAATTTAAAATAAGTAGAGTAATCATATTTTTGGTAAGACTAACATAGATAAATGAACTTTTGAATAAATGAACTTTTGAATTCATATTTCGGACGATTTTGTACAAAATTGCAACTTGCAGCACCCATGGTCCAGACCACCGATCTTGGTTGGTGTTTTTGATGTAGGAAAGCGTGGTCAGGGCCAACGCGAGGGCTTGGTCGGGCCATGCCAACGTCTGTTTCTATAAATGTTTGTTTTAGGGTTTCTTGTATGGTATTGCTTTCATAACTGGTTTTCTGAGAGGCAAAAAGAGAAACTCTGTGAGCTCATCTGTAGCCTTCGGGCATCTGATTCTCTTCTTATTAGAGAAACCCCCAATCATCTACATGTGGAGCAGGTATTCATCGCCGAACCACGTAAAATCTCTGCGTTCTCTATGATTGCTCTCTCTCTCTCTCTCTCTCATGCCATTGTTTAAGAGTGTGTTTGGTGCCTCCTTTGGCAAAAAAACCAAAAAGTGGTTTTTTAAAAAACCACTTTTGTCATTATTCAATTTTTTTTTGCATTCGTTAGTTTTGCGATTTTTTGTGGTTTTAAGTTATCCTCGACGGCGATTTAGAGAAAAGTATAAAATTATGGTCAAAACTCAAATTTTTTGAATAAAGCCAAAATAGGTGGATTATTGGCTAATAATCCACCTATTTTGGCTTTATTCAAAAAAAATTAATTTTTTTGAATAATTTTATACTTGTTAGATTCGTCTCGTCGAGAGGAATCCAGAAACCACAAAATCTTGATGCAAAACTAACGAATGCAAAAAAAAATTGAATAAGGACAAAGTGGTTTTTTAAAAAACCACTTTTTGGTTTTTTTGCCAAAGGAGGCTTCATCATTTTGCTGAAAAATTCAAGTTTTTGATTGATGTTAAACTTGTTGTAGAAGCTGACCGAAGACAGGGACCAAGCAAATGAGCCAACAATGGGCTGGCCTGGGAATCAATTTCGCAGGGCTGAACCTAGCCCACTTTAGTGCGGGGGACAAATGACTCAATGCCAAATGTTACTCCCTCCGTCCGGATTTGTTGGTCCACAAACATACTTTTTCAAGTCCTAAAGTGTTTGTCCATTTTCAAAAGTTAAATGATAAAGTATGCAAAATTTACTTTTTTGCCCTTTTTCTAAAACTTAAAATAACAACTCAAAAACTAATTTTTTTAAATAATGTGTTTACATTTTTGAATTTTTTTTGCACCGTATTAAAGTTCTCAATGAGATCTATCAAACAAGATCCATATTGATTAAATTTTTCTTTTTGTAACTACATTATTTTTTAGTTTGAAAATTGCATGTAATTTTGTAGTCAAATTAGAATGGAGGGTGTATTAAATGGAGGGATTGGGGATAAAATAGGAAATTAACAAACTCAAAAGGTAATGGAAAAAAAGTTGGAATCCCCAAAACGGACCAACAAATCCGGACGGAGGGAGTATTATTATTTGATTAGGCATTTCCACTTACGCAATTAACTTGTTTAGTAGTGCAACCTAAACATGTCATGCACTCTACATTTGAAGACATCAAATACGGTACCTAAAGTTCTTTTTTGGATCATTGACCTAAAGTTCTCATTCCTGGCATTTTAATAATATCAAATGTGCCTCACGTTCTCAATCCAAAGTTCAAAATCAGTCTTTGAAGTAGAAGCTTCATTCCCGAAAAAATGCACCCCTTACTGAGGGACTGGTCAAGTAAGAAGTACTGTACTTAAATCAGAAGTAGCTTTAGGGCTGCAAATGAGTCGAGTTCTTCGCGGTTGTTTCGTTATTAAAGCTTCATTTCAACTTTTAGCTCGACTCATTGCGAAATTGAACTCGAATTTGGGTTTGTTTATCGAACAGTCGAGGCTCCATTTCCGCAAAAGATCGGCTTGTTTTATAGGGTCGGATCGTTTAAAGAGGTTCGTTAAGTAAATTAGTCGCTTGGCTCGTTTGACCGAGTAGAACTTGAGCTCTAGTTTTGGGTTCATTAAGCAAACGAATTGAACACTATTCTAACTACAAATCTCAAACACGTTTCAGCCCTGTCGAGAAGAGGTACACAAAATAGAGAATGCAAGATATAGAATTCCTATTGATGAGTCTCCAGACTCTCTACATGTGAGCAACTAGTGCCATACTAGTTTACTCTCCACCAGGACGTACTGTTGAGATTTCTCTAATGAATTTGTGGAGGGCAATTATATCCGAAGCAACGAAAAAAATGAAGCAGGGCACTAGGATTTTTTTTTATTTTCAACCCAAGGGGCACGTTTCATTACCAAATTATTTGTAGGAAATTCTACATAAGATGAGATTATAGATGGGGAGAGAAGGAAATTGTGTAATCTACGAGATAATAGATGTGATTATATAATGTGAATTGTTAAATTCACGAGAACAACCATTGGAGTAGGGATGGCAATTTCACCCAAAACCAATGGATACCCAAACTAAACCGACCCAATTGGTGCGGTTTTTATATTTTTTCCTACCCATGGGGTGGGTTTGGTTTTCAAAACATGATACCCAGCGGATTTGGATTTGGGTTTGGTCTTAGCAAGTATTCGGCCAAACCCAAACCCAAACCGATCCATATAATATTATTTATAGGATATATATACACATTATTTTTTTGTGTACATGTAATTTTATTTTTCAATTCATAATTTTCAGTGATTTTTCTTTTATCTCTCTCCTTATTCCTCTCAAATCCCTTAAAAATCTCAAGAGTCTCTATAGGAACTTCTTAAGAAAAGTTTATTATTTAGTTATTTTCTTTGATTATGTTGGAATTTAGATGTTTAATGGAAAAATCGATCATATGGTGTATTACTTTTTTATTTTAATATATAGTCTTTTTCCTTCATATGTTCAATAATAAAATGAATATTAATGCGGGTTTGGTGCGGTTTGGATAAAATCCAAATCCATATGGTTTGGTTATGGCGTACTAAAATTCATACCCATCGGATATCGGTTTGGATTTGGGTATAGATAAATACTTTGGGTTTGGGTATGGTAATCGCAAAATCCGGACCAAACCGATCCATTGCCATCCCTACATTGGAGCCAGGACCATAAATCCAAATGGCAGATTCGCTCTTAATAGCAGTGATTTGGTTTCTCTAAAAATGAGGATTCACACAGGTGTTTACCCCTCTCATTCAACTATAGGATGCAAACGTGGAAAGTCGAGTCGAGTTGAGCTTTGTTGTATTTAAGCTCAGCTATAAACGAACAGAGCCCGCTTTATTTACTAAATGAGACTCTATAAATGAACCAAGTCTACATATGAGCCGAGTTAAATTTTGGAGTATAAAGCTCGTAAACAAACCTAAATTTGAGCTCAACTCGTTCGAGCTACAATCTCTCTAAATAAAAACAAACATTTGTTAACACCACGAGCATTGATGATGAGAGGGCCCTAGCTTGCACATTTATCGCTGAAACGGGTGTGCGAAGGGAATATACTCGCTGCTATTAATAATAATGTCGGCTATGTTAATTGTTGGTTAACAAATGTTTCTTGTGAGATTAGGATGTCTCTTATAATTAAAAAATGCACTGACAGCCCCCGCTGTTTTTTTGGTCATGTGAATTGCACATAAATATTCTATTAAAGCACCGCATTAAAATAAACACATTATTTGCACCAGTTGATCTTTCCAAAATGAGCAGTACACGGTCAGATTAGCTGGTTTGATTTTATTCGTTTTTTTGGTTGTTGGTTTGTGTTTTGATTACATTTGTGCTGTATTATGTAATGATTTGAGCTGGGTATCTATTGAGATTCTCTACTGTTAACTTTTGAAAGGATTCATCATCCCGTTCCGATGGTGCTGCGTCTGCTTCGGTAAGTGTGTCTGAGAGCCGGTGGCCCATGAAAGCCTTACTAAGCCATTCTCATTACAACTGTTAGTGGTTTTGATTTTATTCTTGTCTTTTGGTGAATCATTGCCGAATGGCGTTTGTAATGAAATTCTTGACCTTATTTCAAACACAAAAAAAAAATGTTCTCAACGATGTCTAAAATATCAAAAGTTTCAATATTATCTAAAGTTTCCATAATTAAAACGGATTGAAAAGTGTCCGGAAATAACCCAAACAGAACCGTGCACTGGAAAGGATCCCTACTCAAAAGAGAGAACATTTTTTACACCGGCAGTGTAAACCAAAATTTTCTCCGATTGCTCAAACCATGTACAAGGAGGATCAAAATAAGTATAAAAAAAATGTGCAAGGAAATCAGTCATCGGTTAATCTAAGAGAGAAATTTACAATTCATTCTAATTACACGAACGGGATTAAATATGCACTAAAAAATTAAATAACTTTAGTAGACTAGGAGTTAAAAAATACAAATCGAAGGGGAAATCAATTGGGTTCCGCTTAAAATGGATGTACGTTCCTGCTTAAACCACCATGTACGTTGGTAAAGAACCCAACGACCTCAGGCTTGTACGGTAGGTACGTCCGCCGTCGATCTCCCTCCCTCAAGGCTCTGTTCCTACTGTAATGATCCGCCAACGACGACGTTTGGCCCTTCCCTCCCTTCTTCGTCTTCGGTTTCGCAGCCCCAACCTCGCCGCCGATCTTCTCCGACGTACTCTCTCTCTTCGGACTCCCTGTCGTCGCCGACCCGTTTAAAAGATGAAAGCGTCCCTCCCGTCACTGTTGCTCCGACTTAGCAGATCTCGAAACCTAAACAGCTTCGAAAATCCCGTGGAGTTACTCTTCTTACATCTCTCCGCCGAGGCTTCCACTGCCTTTCCGGCCCACGCGCAGTACATCTCCGCCGCCTCCTCTCCTCCTTCCGCCGCCCTCACCGGAGCAGTCGAAACATCCTCTGCCTCGACGAAGACCTTCTTCACCGGTGGCCTACGTGGCAAATCGGCCTTGGAAATATTCTGGTCGAAAAACTGGTAAACCGGCTTGATCTGCCCGTTCTGGAACAAATCGTCGGCCGAAATCGGAGATTCATTTCCGTTACCTGCGCACGCGAAAGAGAAGGAGAAATCTTCTTCATCTTCTTCGTCATCATCATAGTCGTCAGACTCTTCATCAGCCGGTGGCGGTGATTCCTCTGTTACATAATTATCGTCATCAGATCCGTTGAGTGTTGTCTTCCATTGAAATTCTTCGCTGATTTCAGAAGAATCTGAGATGAATCTCGGAGACAAGGTTAATTCCGTAGTCGCCTCCATATTTTTCCCTCTACCGCCAACCAGAATTTCCCAACCGTGTGAACGATCTGATTCTCTCTCAAGATTTTGGTGTTTAGTCGTACTGGAATTGAATGGAAGGGGGTTGTGTATGTTATGTAAAACAATGCGGTGGATAAGTTATGATTTGGTGGGTTTTAATATGGGTGGTTGGTGAGTGGTAGGAAAGAGACGAGTAGGAGGGTGGGGGCGTTACCGTCTTTAATACTAGTAGATGTTGTTTGGAGACTAAGAAAAGTGTGATGGGACACGGTTCACGTGTTTTTTATGTAACAGCTCGGAAATTACTCTAATTCGTTGGTGGGTTGGCTAGTGTCCGGGAGTCTCATTTTTTGATATTTTTCGCATTATGCATTTTGCATTTTTAACCTTTTTAAATTAAGACCAAAATATATTATTAAATTTGTAAAGTATTTGAGAAAGATATATGTGCATAATGCATTTAATATGAGGAATAATATTTGAGAGATGTGTGCATGGTAGATTCTATATGTTTTTTTGTTAACCAAAATGAAAAAAAAAATCAAAAATCAAAAATAAAAAAGATCTTCTCCTTTTGCTTCTTACTTCTATCATCTCTAGATCCATAAATTTAGAACTCATTTTGTGATGACCTGTTTTGGCTCGGAGATGACAAACAGTTACAATAAAAAAAAAAAAAAAGAGAATGTAAACATGAAAAGGAGGTGACCAAACACCCCCATAATTAGTGTTCGTTTTTTTCGGTGTTTGGTAACAAGAAATAAATTTATTGTGAATCCCTTGTTCTAGTACTGTAGATAACTTATCTTTGATCGAACCAGAAAGAAAAAATTATGGTGTTTTTGGCCAAAAAAAAAAAAAAAAAGCCAAGATTATTGCTTTCTAACTTGTAGGATTATTGGCTTATTATTAGAAAGCAATAATCCTACAAGTTTGGTTTATTGACTAAAAATAATTGAACAGGTATGCTAATTAATCTAGTTTATTAATTGAATAAAAGTCAATAATACGTCTTATTTGGCCAAAACATGCTTTAATTGAGATGTGAATAGAGTCGCTCGGACACCCGGACCGGACCGTCGGAAAGAAAAAGGTTCACGTTTGTATAATAACATCCAGAAACGTTTGACTTTTTTCTCAGTTTAGTTTTATAATCCTAATATCCTACTATTCTACTTGTTGCGGAGAAGATATTCCTATTACCTGTCTATGAAGAACAGGTCACTGCTGACATCTGCCCGGTATGGGGAAAGAACACGCCCGTGAATAGTCTGATATCAAATTTGTTTTTACTTGCTTGTTTCATGGATACGAAAAGTTTTTGGATGTCGGGCGGGCATCACATGGCTATAACTGAGTACCCACTCCGGCTTTTTAAAAGCGACAATTTGAATTTATTTTCTCTCTCCTTTCTCTTTCTTTAAAATGCAAACCGTTCAAAACTATTTTAAATTCAAACGACCGAGCTGGTTGCTCGAACACGGCTACTTGGTGCTCTCCTTTGCCAAAGTCCATTCTATTGTGGGAGGCTGAGAGCCGCGCCTATGAGAAGGACCTCAGACTCATAGAGAAGGCACCCTAAAACTTCCTTCGATGGAGAATAATATTTGAAAGCCCGATAATTTGTAGAGAATATTCCCTTGTATATTTCATTTTGGCCCATAATTTTTGTTAATTTTATGGATAAAAATCATTTTTACAAATTATTTAAAAATTTTAGGAGCTAATTGAGATCTTTAAATGTGTTAGAACATTTTAAAAATTATGAGTAAACTTACTTTAACTTTTATTAAAAAATAACAAAATGTTTTGAAATGGACTAAAACGAGAATTATTCTAATATATTCCCCTTATGATGTCCCCAATCATAATATGCTACGCCTTCTCAAAGAAAATATTACTATACTATTGAATGGTTAATGTTGATGGAGGACACCGTGAGAAGAAGTGAAGTGAGTGATAAAATGGCATAACATTTTGAAATTTGTTGTCATGATATTTGTAAAATATTTGTCTCCTTTTTGTACATATTATGTCATTGAGTGGTTTGAAAATGTTACGCCATTCATGGTTTTTGTTTATGCCATATTATTTGTCTATTTTCGGCCTCATTTACTATTTAGATTAAAAATAATTCATTTTCTGTAAAGTTTTTTTGTTTAAATTATTATTCCAATTGGAAATGTCGTTTTGTTTTGTAGAAATTTCGAGATGTAAATTTTATGATAAAGGTATAATGTCTTAATCAAAGAAGCTAGAGATCATCATTTAATAATCATTTTACTATTGTACTTGTTTTTGTATTGAAAACATAATAGGTCCGCATTATAGTTTGGGTTTATGAGTTTGTAAAGGAATAAAAGTGAATAATTCGCCCTCATTTTATTTGCAATGGTGATCAAGCAGGGACATGAACTATCATTAATAATAGCAAGTCAACTAGGCTCCATTCTCCTAAAATTTTTATTTAGTGTCTTTTTAGTAATTTTGTTTAAATTTTTGTTGTTGTATTGGGATTAATAATTTGCATTGACGAGAGCAATCAGAAAAGTACTCCCTCCGTCCCAATTTGTATACTCACTACTAGGGGTGTACAAGAAAATCGAAAAAAACGTGAAACCGGACCGACCAGACCAAACCGGTTTATTTGGATTGGTTCTATGGTTTAATGGATTGGTTCTGGTTCTAAAAAAAATGAGAACCGAATATTTTTGTTGGGTCTCCGGTTTCATAATTAGGAACCGTGGTTTGAACCAAACCGGTACGTTATATAATATAATATAATATATACACTCCTGTATACCCACACACACTTGATAATTTTGTTAGTTTTTAATTAAGTTTTAATGTTGCATTTGCCATCTATATCAATAATGATATTTTAATAGTCATTTTAGCTATTGATGGATTTCTTAATCTATTTGTGGGTTGGTATAATGGTAGTAGCTTTATGAAGGAGTTGCAACAATTTTGTGGACAATTTTTTTTGGCAATTTTTTAATGCTAACATGGTTTAGAACAGGAAACTGAACCAAACCGGACCGGTCTAATGGTTTGGTGTGGTTTGGTTCTATATGTGTAATGGTCTAGTTATGGTTATCAATTCTTTGGGACCGTTAAATATGGTTCGGTTCCCGGATTTCTACAAAAACGGTCCAAACCGGACCACGTACACCCCTACTCACTACGGTTATGTATGCCTTTTAAAAACTCTTATAGTTTTCAATCTATAATGTATTTTATATGTAATATAGATCTTATTTGATTGATCTCAATTAGTTCTATAAGACAAATTTTTCAATAACTTTAAAAACACTACAAAGAAAATATTGTTTAAAATCAATTTTTTTTTTTTGTGGAAATGTTCAAAGTTCATTGTGAACTTTACATATGTGAGGAAATTTTAAAATTTTATACGTAAAAGTTCTTTAATTTTGATAGACATTTTGCTATGGTCCAAAATATATATGGGATGGAGGAATATTATTATTTATCTATTTCCGACCTCATTTATTATTCAAATAAATAATGTTGCATTTCCATACATATTTTGTCAATTCAAAATCTCGTTTACTTTTCTAAAATTTCGGGATGGCAAAAGTTAATGAGTTTGGGTTTATGAGTTTCGTCCCCCATCAATTTATTGCAATGGTGATCAAAGCATCACCATGAAATACTATTAATAATAAGAGATTAAGTTTTTTACACCTTAGGGGCCGATTGGATATGGATTATTTTCAAGAAGATAAGTTATTGAGGGGGATAAGATAAGAATGATTATTATTTTTGGAGGGTTGACCGACATTGATGTGATGTTTATGAAGGGAGAACAAAAAAATAGTTAGTTTGGATGATGTATTAAAAAAATACATAAAATAATACTTAGTTTGGATGGAGGATAAAATGGGGGGATAAAGTTGTTTTCTAGTTGACATAAGAGAGATGGTGTATTATTCTAGGCTAATACCCGGGGAGAGGGGCATTATTCATTATTCTTGGCTAATACATGGGGAAACCATTCCACCACCGTCATGTGGATTCACCATACATTCATTTTAGCAATACGTATCGTTTATCTTGTAGAGTATGCAGACTAGTTTATCAACGCATAAAATCAGAATGATCGGATATCGATAAGTCTATCAAAAATTAAATTTAGTTTTGTAAAATAGACGGTATGATTCTGTTAATAATTTTAAAGTTAAACTTTTCATTACCGTCTATTATATAAACTATGAGGAAACACCTAGGGCATAAAAAAACGGTGAAAAACCAATTTATCACATAAAAAACACCCTTAGCGGAACAACTAATCTCTCACAATACATCACATAAAAAATCGTGAAAAATCAATTTATTCTAAAAACACCGATAGCGGAATACCCCGTTAATCTCTAATAATAATAGCAAATCAAATGAAAGCTCAATATTGTACTTGCGTGAACATGTCATTAGCATTCGAGAAAGGAATTATTCGGGGAAATGACAAGACAAGAGCAATCATATTGACATCAACAAGGAATTTGCATATTGAATTTGTCACTAACTTGCCCATAAAGAAACTTTCCTTCGAGGCGAAGTGTGAAAGTTGTAGAACAAAAAAAAAAGAGTGACAGTACTGGTCCCCCTCTCATATTTTTTATTTTATTTTATTTTTTCCGGACTGGACCCCAAAAGATTATAAAATTTGGAGATTGCAAAAATTCGAACCCGAAATATCTGCAGCCTGGTCTCAAAAGATTGCAAAATTTAGAACTCAAAATATTTGGATTTACAGCTCACTTTATTTATCACTTGAACTACCCGTGGGGTTATTATTGGAAGTTTGATTCTCCTCATCATACTTATTTTTAATTTCTTATAAATTTATGGATAATCAAAGCTTTTCTTCTGTTTACCCTATAAGTTGATTGCAATATGGGGTGCAGCGACCACCAATTTAATTATTTAATCACAGAATCGTTGGCGCCAGCATCAGATTTTGCGCCATTGATTGGGCCTCAACAAGTGATCCCAACAACATTCTGGTTGTGGAACGTATGTGTACGGCGCCTAAAAAACAGGTGCGTGATACTGTTGCTGAAAGTATTCTAATAGAGCCTCACTTTATTTGGGTAAATTTCTAGTGGGAAAGCGTTGGAGGCTAAAGACTTTTCAAACACCTAGAAGACTAAGACCATCTCCAACTGTCTCGTCATTGCTTCTGCGAGACTTAAACGACGAGGTTTTCTCCCCAAAATTGCAGCAAACAGCCTCGCTCACTGTCTTGCCATTTTGGTTTTTTACTTTTTGGCTCGCTTGCCTCAGTGAGGCACTGTAGCCCTCGCCCAAGCACCGCCGCAACGGTGTCGTCGTTCCATTCCTCCGGCCGGTGAAAAATCAACAGTAAATAATGGGTTTTGGTCAGAAAAATCGTCGAATTTCATGGCAGCGCAACCCGGAAAGCCTACGGCAACTGTGGTTGCAGTCATGGCGGGAGGCGATGATGATATTTACAAATCTGAGCCTTTCTTTTTCTCTCTCTCTTTCTCTGTGTTTTGACTTTGGCCGGATTTATGGTCGATTTTGGGCCGGTGATGGTGGTTGCGATGCAGTGAAGGTGATGGTGGTCTGTGTGCGGTCACTGATGGTGGTGGTAGGTCGGTTATGGTGGTTCGGGGCGGTGATGGTGGTCGGTGGGTGTGGTCGCCGGTCGGTGTCCCAGGCGAGAGGCGAGGATGATACAGATCTGAGCCATTTGATTTTTTTTTTCTTTAGTTTTTTTGTTGAGTTAAATGGCTATTCTGTTGGCTAGAAATGATATTTTTTACCTAGCTATATGTGTGTGTAGCACATTTTCTAGCTAATTGGTTGAGGATTCAGTTGAGGCTGTTGGAGATACTTTAAGAAGGCCAAATTGAAATCCATTGTCCTCCCAACTTTGTCCATTGTTTCTAAATTGAGTCCTTTTCATCCTCAGCTATATATGTGTATTTATGCGGGGTAGAAAAGACTTTTCGCGCCGGTGCCTTCTAACGATCATTCTTTGTTTTCAAAATACCTTTGAACTTTAGCCTCAACGTCTAACAGCCATTTAAATTTTGTTAAACTTTAATTAGATATCTAAACTATTTAAGCATTTTAGTTAGGTGTCGCCTTCGAAATCCATTTACTAACAGATTTTTTTTAAAGGTTATTAATCGATGTACTATTTTATTTTGTATTAGAAAATTGTACGGTTTTTTGGGGACTATCAAAATGAAAAGGAAAATGAAAAAAGTGGGCATCCCCACCGATGACAAGAGTAATCATATTGACAACAAGACGTGCACCGACGGGTGCACCGACCCCGTACCGACAGCGTCGTCAACGTCGTTGTTGGTCCCAATCGATCGATCCGATCCGTTCACCCTTCACAAAATCGAATTCCGAGTGGACCCATGCGGGAATCGAGGCAATCGGATGGCTGTATGAGCTCGATCCAAAATCACCCCATTTCATTCAAACCGTCTGATTGCCTCGATTCCCGCATGGGTCCACTCAAATCGATTTTGAAAAAGTGAACGAACGGGATCGATCGATTGATGCGGGACCACAACGACGTCCACCGTCCACGACGACATCGGTACGGGGTCGGTGCACCCCGTCGGTACAAAAGGAATTATCGCTATAATTTACACTAAATTTGCCGATAAAGAAACTTTCCTTGGAGGACAAGTGTAAAGATAAGAAGCAGAAAATAAAATTTAAAAAAAAAAAAAAAAAAAAGGCGTGTGAAAGAGGTCCCCCTCTCACATGTGTACGTTTAAAGTAGGGACCCACTCCCACGTGTTTAATACTCCTAGTACTTTAGTTTCCGCGTGAAGCAGTCGACGTGTTGGGCTGAGGGGTTCACTCTTGAATTTTGTCATCATCGGAACTTTTTGGAAATGGGATTACAATCTGGCTATTATTTGGGTATCTGTGTATACCATATTAGGACTTCTCAAAAAAACCAGTGAACCGTGAATCCGGTCCGGACCAAACCGATCCGCACATTTTGGATTTTAACCGTGGATTAATGGTCCGGACACGGATTCAAAAAATAAAAAAACGTGACTTGCGGTCCGGACACGGATTTTGATTTTGAAACCGTGGATTAACCGATCCGGACCGTGAGATTTTTATTATATATAATTTTTTTTAAAAATAAATATATATGTATAGATAAATAATTTTACCACTTTTATAATTTTACCACTATACTACCTTGCATTTATTGTACTTTATCACTTAACTATTATTACATCAGACTAAGAGTTGAAGGGGATTCTTTTTTAGCCGGATCAGTTGTTATGTAAACCAATTAAGCTGACAACCATTCAATCAAACATTTGATGATTGGTTTGCCATGGATATTTCATAAGCACTGGAGAAACTATTTTGGGTTTTGTTTTCTGATTATCTATTTTGATTCCATAATGTTCAAGTTTAGATTTGTTCAATTAATTTGTTGGAATGTTTGATAAGCTTTCGTTATTTGTTTCAATGTTGAGTTTGGGTTTTGAATGAGATGATATTTTTTTTTTGGAATAAATTGAAAATCCGTGGACAAATCCGGAACCGATCCGTGACTCGCGGATCGGATTGGAGCCGAACCGCGAGACTTTTGGATCGGACACGAATTTTATTTTCAAAAAACCGTGACTCGCGGATTAGGATTGGATTCTTGTCAATCCGGACCAATCCGGACCGTGAGCACCCCTATACCATATGCACGTATTGTATGGTCCAGATTATGCCACCTCATCGGCAATCATAACATTTTTTAGTTTTTCGTAACTTTTCAACAAAATGATTCGTAACATTTTCTATGATTCGTAACATTTTGGTGTGTCTCGTAACTTTTATAAAAAAATCGTAACTTTTACAGAAAATTCGTAACTTTTATAGGGGTGTGTATCATACACACCCAAATAAGAGGTGTGTATTGTAGCATTTTCCGAACTTTTTTGTTCTTTTTTGACATTTAGAGGTGTCAGGGCCATCTTGTGCGCAACTTAACTGATCGATTGGATGTGAGATGAGTTTTGAGTAAATAAAATAATAAGAAGTGATAAGATAGTTATTTATTGATGATGAACCCACATGATGTGATATTTATAAAAAGTGAACAAAATCATACTTAGTTTGGAAGATTGCGGTAATAAGGGGATAAAATAGTACTTGATTTGTGAATTGGGGGCATTAGAGAAGGCTCATAGGTGGTACTAAATAGTAACTGGATCTCTGGTGGGATATGGCATGGTTTGGGTAATTAAATTGAAAAAAATTGATTTTTTGGTTTTTGTTTTTATTCAATTTTTTTTTTGCATTTGTTAGTTTTCGGTCGATTTTTTTTTTGGTTTCTTAGCTTGTCTCGACGAGAGGAATCTAAAAAAATAAAATTATTAGCCAAACTTATGTTTTGAATAAAGACGAAGGTGACATCCAAAAAACCGATTTTTTGGATTATTTTTCGTCTTTATTCACAAAACTTTAAGTTTGACTAATAATTTTATACTTTAGTTTCCTCTCATCTAGACAAGCCAAGAAATCACAAAAAATCGATCGAAAACTAACAAATGCAAAAATTTCTGGAATAAGGACAAAATAAAAAAAAACCAAAAAATCAATTTTTTCAATTTACCCAAACCAGGCCTAAATAGCGAGGGCGTAGAAGATTTTTAGGGGTATTAAACATGGGGGAATAACTGGATAACTACCAAAACCAAGGATAACTAGTGGGCCCATGATTAGTCATATGGACCCAAAATTAATTCTCCTTCTCATCTCCATCCAAACAAGGCCTAGGGTCCTTAACTAATCAAGTATTTGTTCAATCTGGTCAAAGGCTATCTACTTCGGTTCTAGATGATTTACAAGAGAAGTTTTTGCAACTTGGCCCAGAGAGATTTTCAACTTTCAAACTCAAGATGTTTTAATTTACAGTTCATCTTTATTACCAGTTGCGCTACTATTTGGGCTTATGTGAAAATTGATTATCATCATACTTGTAAATAATTTCTTATCAGTTTAATTAGGACTAACTAACACTGTGTTTGGTTCTCTTTTAGTTTTGAAAGATAAAAAAAGAGATATTTCATCTGCTTATGCTATTTGTTGGTTGGAAGACAAGCACGTTGGTGCGACCACCAATTAATTTACACTGAAGCGCCAGCATCAGATTTTGCACCGTTGGGCATTAAAGTATTCCCAAGTACATTTCTGGTTGTGGACCATGAGTGTTGGGCGACTAGAAACAGGTGGTACGGGGAATTGGGGGCCCTGTAGTGAGTGAGCTCTCTCGGCCGTCTAATCTGAGATCAACGGTCCGGATCGTCTTACACTTTAAAAAGCATTTTTATATTTACTTTAACTCAAATTTATTTCTGACCGTGGATCTCGGATCGAACGGTCGAGAGAGCTCACTGCAGGGCCCCTGATTCGGTGGTATGGTTGCCGTGAGTATTTTAACAGGGAATGCCAAGATATGTCTAGTAGATTTAGTAGATTTATGTTGAGCTTGAAAGAATGTGTTGAAATATGTGAAAATGTAAAAATTGAGTTTAAATGTATTGAAAATTGTAAAAAGTGCACATGATAAAATCGCTCATTATTGAAGCTACCAATGTATGTCCGTTTTTACTCTTACGGGTGAAATAACACTTGCTTCATTTTTAGAGGAGTTGCGACGAAAATCACTAACTCATGATCATTTGATAGGTATGTTTAACTGTTTCTATTTTTTCAATTTGTTTAGGTTGTTTATGGGGTGAGAAATCATTGTACTCCTATACTGTAGAGCAATTTTGTTCACCCTCAGCGAGCGTATGTTCTTTCCATGTCTCAACTTGATGAACGAAATCGTTCAGTTTTTTCAAATTCATTTGGTAGGAGACCATGACAAAATTCAGCTAACCGAGTATCGGTAAGTGGTTTCATCTAGGAATTATGTATTTCTTCAATTTCCTTGATTTAAAAATCAAACTTTTAGATGAAGCGCTTATCAATATCCGATTAAGATGATTATTGCACAGCCTCTTAACAAATAAATATGGAAGAAATGAGCGTTTTCAACTATTGAAGTAAGACACGAAACAAGTATACCCTTGCGAGGGTGAACACTGTTGGATTTTTGTGAATGAAACCGGGGCACTCGGAGGGTCTCACGAGGCAACCGAGACCTCCTCACGGATTCAATTCAATGGCAGATATTATGGTGTTTATTGCTAGCCATAAAACACCCCGTAACCTCCCCATGATGGAGATTGAATGTCAGATCTTTACCCATTCAAATTCGTAATTAGTTGGCTGTTACATATGGTGGAATGAATTACAGAATTCATTGGCAAATTCATTACAGAATTCATTCCCGTATTGAAGTCATCAGCTCCATTTTCCAGCTATAAATGGACAGCACCTTTGTGTGTTTCTACATCAGAAAATCGTGCTTCATTTCATATCCAGAAAACGTTATTGAGAGAGAGAGGCAGGCGTTAGGTTCAGTTCGCCAAGGCAGTTGATAGAGGTGTTCTGTCGGCCGTGGTTCTAGCCGTTGTATCCTGGGACGAAGACGTCGGTTCAACCTACAACACCCACGGTAGGCGGCGAATCTTTGTTAAGGAGAGTGTGGTTACACACGACTCGGCGTTTCTACTGTTTGTATCTCTGATTTACAGTTTCTATTTCAATTTTGTAATTTCCAGTTTTGTCAATTTCGTGTTCATTTTATTGTAATCTGTTATGTATGATTATATCAATGAAATTTGTTATTTGGAATTCGGAATTGCCACTGTATTTTTCCAACAAACACAACAAGGGTGAATAGAATTGTTGTCTAATATTCTCTAATACTTTTAGTAAATAGTTATGTCTTGTCCAATACCCGTTCCATAAATCTTCATTGGAGTCTCAAGGATAATAAAAATCATTCGGTTTTTTTTTTTTGCTTAGTGAAAATCTTATGCGTTGAATACACTAAGAAACTTATTCGGCGTGCAACATACATAGTACGGGTTCAGTGCCAATAACAAACTAATAGAATAATAATTTTAATTTATTAACCAAATTAATTTCCAACACCTTGTACATCAAACCGTGCATTACTATCTCATTATTTTGCATGGGGGATTCAGCAGCATACTACATGGTTAGTTGGATTTTCCATAAATTAGGGCTGTGCGAGCCGAGGGGACGCCGGAGGGACATTAAAGCTGTAGATGCAAAAGCAGTAGGAAGGATTGGTGCGAGTACATCCTGCCGTAAAACCTTGAGAAAACAGTAATTTGCACTCATTTGCGCAAAACTGTAGAGACGTGCATACTCGAATCACCCTTCTAGTTCTGCGTACAACTTTACCCTCACCAATGGACTCTTGAATCTCGCCTGCGCAATTGATTTGGGGTATTCGGGTTATCCTTTCACGTGGACAAATCGCCGATTTGGAGATGGAATGGTTAGAGAAAGATTGAACCGTGTGTGTGTTGGTATCTTCGGGGTGGAGAGTTTGGTTTAATAGAGCTGTTGTGCGACATCTTTTCTCGGTTGGGTCGGACCACGATGTGTTGCTACTTGATACAAACCCTCCCAGAGGGCATGGTTATCGACCTTTTCGCTTTGATAAACGATGGGTTGGAGATCCCGAAAGTCGAGATGTAGTCGGCAAGGGTTGGCAGAATTTTAATTCTGGATCTAGAATGTATGAGGTTTTTCAAAGGGTACGAAGCTGCAGACATGAATTGCGGAAATAGAGCAAAGAGAAAGGTTTTAACTCAAGAAAGAAGATTTTGGAGACCCAACAAAAATGAAAAGAGATAGGGGAAGGAAACCGTATGGGGAGGGATGGAGAAATCCGGGACTTGGAAAAGGAATTGGGGGAGGCATGGAAACAAGAAGACTTGTATTGGAGGCAAAAGTATAAATCCAAATGGCTAGTAAAAGGGGACCGTAACACCTCTTTTTTCCATGCCAAGGTTGCTCAAAGAAGAAGAAGGAACACGATAACGGGTATTCAAAACCAAAGTGGGGTGTGGGTGGATGATCCAAAAGAGGTGGCAGGGGAATTCATGCAATATTTTCAATCTTTATTCCAAACAGAGGGCTGTTCGGAGGAAAGCGATGCCATCTTGTCCATTAAAGCACGAGTAACATTGGAGATGAATAATGCTCTAACCAAAAGATTTAGCTCGGGGGAGATCAAACAAGCTCTGTTCGACATGGA
Source organism: Vaccinium myrtillus (assembly GCA_016920895.1). NCBI lineage: Eukaryota > Viridiplantae > Streptophyta > Magnoliopsida > Ericales > Ericaceae > Vaccinium > Vaccinium myrtillus. The sequence continues at coordinate 13,319,020 of CM029272.1, read as the reverse complement.
CCCCTCTAAAGCTCCAGGTCCGGATGGGATGACAGCGGGATTCTACCAACAGTATTGGGATTTGATTGGAGAAGATGTTATCGCTGCGGTTCAGCAATTCTTCCAAACAGGGCACATTTTAAAGAGTTTTAACGACACCCAGATTGTTTTAATTCCGAAAGTGAAGACTCCCACTCAGGTATCACAATTCCGGCCGATTTCCCTATGTAATGTCTTCTACAAGATTATTGCAAAGGCTTTGGCAAATCGACTACGGCGTGTGCTGCCATCTATTATTAGTCTTAACCAGAGTGCTTTTATTAAAGATAGACAGATTGTGGATAATATTTTGATTGCACAGGAGATTGTTCCTTTTATGAAAAATAAGTGTCAAGGAAAGGAGGGATATATGGCGTTAAAATTGGATATAGTTAAGGCGTATGACCGAATCGAATGGAATTTTTTGGAAGGGGTAATGGTACATATGGGCTTTGATAGAAGATGGATTGGCTGGATCATCAACTGTGTAACAACGGTCTCTTACTCAATTACTCTGAATGACCAACAACATGGGTACATCAGGTCGACGAGGGGCATTCGTCAGGGTGACCCTCTCTCGCCCTATCTTTTTCTTCTTTGTGCAGAAGGCTTGTCGAGTCTGCTGAATTTTCGGGAGCAACAGAATCGCTTAAAAGGAATCAAATTATGCCGTAGGGGTCCCTCTGTTTCCCATCTTCTCTTTGCGGATGACTCTCTCATTTTTTGCAAAGCTGAGAAGAAGGAGTGTGAAGTGATTCAAGAAGTTTTGGAGACATATCGTAAGGCGTTGGGGCAGTTGGTTAATGTTCAGAAGTCCTTGATCCTTTTTAGTGCGAATACTACTGCGAAAAACAAGCAAGATTGTTTGTTGATTTTGGGTTTCACGAGCAGCGGTCTGGGGAGCTAATATCTGGGACTTCCTTACATCATTGGGCGATCGAAGAAGGCTGCGTTAGCCTATCTAAAGGAGAATGTGGAATCAAGGGTGAAAAGTTGGGAGGGGCAGATTCTTAATCAAACAGGAAAAGAGGTTTTAGCCAATTCAGTGCTCCTTACATTGCCAATTTATGTCATGTCCTGTGTTAAAATTCCATTAGGATTATGTAAATCATTATGCTTTGTGGTTGCTAATTTTTTTTGGAATGGGGTGGATGAGAAGAGGAAGATCCATTGGATGAAATGGGGGAAGTTATCAGAGGTGAAAGGAAAAGGAGGGCTGAGATTCTGTGACTTAGAAGCTTTCAACCTTGCTATGCTTGCAAAGCTTGGATGGAGGTTGTTGAATGGGGAAGACTCTCTTTTTTCGAGTTTTTAAAACCAAATATTTTCCGGATACATCATTTTTAGATGCGCAGCCCAAACCAACTTCTTCGTGGGTGTGTCAAAGTATTATAGCTAGTAAGTAGGTGGTGGCGATGGGGTGGAAATGGAAGGTTGCGTGTGGTGATAAAGCTAATATTTGGGAAGACCCGTGGTTGTTGGATCCATTGTGCCCAAGAATTTTATCCCCAAATCCTCATGACGATCGGTGGACTAAGGTTGGGGATTTACTTGATAAGGAGAGGAATATGTGGAAAGAGGACCTTCTTGTGCTTTTGTTCATTCCAAGGGATGTTGAGCAGATTTGGGCATTCATTGAGTTCAACCGGGCTTACGGATGAGCGGATCTGGAAATGTACAAGTAATGACAAGTTCTCGGTTAAGTCGGCATATGCGTTAGCTAAAGAAATTCTAAACCGGCAGCAGAGTCGAGTGGGAGGAGGTGTCGAGTCTAGTAATGGCAGTCAAGATGAAGGAAAATGGAAGCGGATTTGGCATATGAAAGCCCCCGGAAAGGTAAGAACTTTTATTTGGAAATGCTTGCATGATATTGTGTCTGTTAATAATAATCTTGTCAAAAAGAAAGTTCCAGTGGAGTGTTTGTGCCCTATTTGTGGATTGTGGCCCGAAACGGTTTCGCATATGTTATTTAATTGTGATAGAGCCAAAAGAGTTTGGTTACTCTCTCCCTTTCGTTTTAGACCCGAGGTTATGGATTCCATTCAAATAGATGAGATCTAGGGTGCTATTGGGAAGCTAAGTGGTGATGGGGACAAACGGGATAAGCCAGGCTTATTTTCTTCAATCTGTTGGCAGATTTGGAAAGCACGAAATAAATGGGTTTTTACAAGAGAATGGATGAACGAAGTGCAAATTAATGCGAGAGGGGTGGAGGAGTTTCATGAGTACTGTCAAGCTATTAGAAGTCCGGAGGATACACTGAGAGAGCAGACTGGGGCGAATGATCAGCGATGGGTACCACCAAGTCTGGGTTTTTTGAAGGTTAATGTTGATGGAGCGTTTGATGCTAAAACAGGGCGAGGGGGTGCATGTATTGTTATTCGAGATGAGAAAGGGCAGCTTAAAGGAGTGACTGCAATTCCCCTACTTCATGTTGCTTCAGCCGAAATGACAGAGGCTTTGGGGTTTCGCGGAGCATTGGAAATTATTAGTTCAGAGGACGGGCAGAAATATCTAGTGGAAGGGGATGCTCAAGGAATTATTAACATGCTGCGAGAAGTCAATGCTACTAAGTCTAGTTTGGATATCCACATTAGAGATTCTATTTCTTTAGCTAAACGTTTATTTTTTTGTTCTTTTCATTATGTTTCTCGTACTTGTAATAGGGCGGCTCATGTAACGGCCAAATATGCCCTATCTCTTGATCATGTGATGTCCTGGAGTGGAGATTTTCCATCCTGGATGCAACATGAGATTTGTTTGGACTCTCCGTTATTGCAATAAAACTATCGATCGATTGGTAAAAAAACAAAAATTCTCGCTTGCGCAAGTCGAAGAATATTACTTCCTCCCTCGCATTTGTTTCTGTTTTTTTGTTTTTTTAAACTTATTCAACAGATAAGAACTAAAAAAAATGTGTTCGTAATTTTTCGTTGATTTTTGCTGTTACAATTTAAAATTTAAAACTAAACATTTGCAGCACTTTAAATGAATCAACATATGGGACGGGAGACTACTTTTTGTCAGAAATTGTGGATTGCTTACATCACTGCGGATGCGAGCCTACTCTTTTTCGTGCCAATTTTTTTGTGGAATAGTTTTTCTTACCGATGATAGGAATCGAAAAAATAAAAAGTTATGTTCTGAACTCAAATTTATTTGAATAAAGCAAAAAATCTAGTTTTTTTTGACTAATTCTTGTCTTTATTCAAAAAAATTTAAGTTTGGATCATAGTAATTTTTTACTTTTTTGGTTCATTTTGTTGACAAAAATCAATAATTCACAAAAAAATTGATAAGAAATTAACAAACGTGAGAAACATTTGAACAAGACAAAAAAAAGAAAAAGAAAAAGCGAGGTGGCTTGTTTAGCCAAAACAAGTCTCAAGCCTCCAATGGCATCTACTGAGCGAGAAAATATATTTTATCCAAATATTTCAGGGTTTTCTGTAGGTTTATTAGGATTGTTACTTTTTGTATCAGAAAATGAATGAAAACCCAACTGATTGTGCTAAAACCTAATTTTACATTGGGTGCAGATGACATATATATAAAAGCTTGTTTAGGCATACAATACACACCCCTTATTTGGGTGTGTATGATACACACTCCTGTAAAAGTTACGAATTTTTTGGAAAAGTTACGATTTTTTTGTAAAAGTTATGAATTTTTTTTGCAAAAGTTACGAGACACACTAAAATGTTATGAATCATATAAAATGTTACGAATTATATTGCTGAAAAGTCACGAAAAACTAAAAAATGTTACGATTATAAATGAGGTGGCAAAATCTGAACCATACAATAGGTGCATATCGTACACCCAAATAAGGGGTGTGTATTGTAGCTATTTCCTAAACAAAATACTAATATCCACAGCCGTCCGATTATATTGTTATGCTAAGGTTGTAGCCATCATATCATTTATATCTAAAGAGATACATAGAATATTTATTTTCCTAGTAAATCTATTTATATGAATATGAATATGTTGAATTGCTTTACTGTGCATCTTATTTTTGGTAAGTAATATGTTGATTCATTTAATTTGGCTGTAATCTCAATAAATTTTACACATACCTTCCAAAGAAACAAATCTTTCCTTGTATGTTTGTTTCACATTTAATTTCAAAACTTCTGTTATTTTCTGGTCAATCTCTGGAATTTTTTTTTGATCAATAATCTCTGGAATTGATGTTGGTTCGAACATACTACAAAGTTTCAATTATTGTTGTTGCTTGCTCAAAAAAATAAAATAAAAATTGCTGTTTCGTCTATGACTTTTTTAATGTCCTTCCATTTACCCCTACTAATTAAAATCATGTATAATCTACCCTTTCAAATATTTTTTATTTGGTTTGTACCTTTCGTACATACGACCATATCTATCTTTAATACCATTAAGTTTTTTTTTTGTTTGTTTTTTTTTTATTTCTACGAATATATGGTCCCTAATATACAACTCGCGTCTATTGCATCCCCAACGTTTACATTTCGTTAATAGACATAATTTGTGTATTGGGGACCAAATTAACATTTTGCTAATACCTTGAGGACCGTTCGTAAAAATAAGCCATTAAGCAAGAGTATTCCATGTGAAAGCCTTTCCAAATTTGCATCTAATTTCTACACCGGAGAAAAAAAAAAAAAACGTATTGTTGGCCGAAGTCAAGTGACACGGGGTTGCTGCACAGCAGCACCCGCATAACACCTGTTGTGCACCATCTGAGCCGTCCGTTGCTCGGATGGACGGCCTAGATTTCACCTCAGCACCTTTGCATCCGAACCGTTTGTTGTCGTGCGTGCAAATGAAATCTGTTGTCCATCCGGCGAATCTGAGGCGGATAGCCTGGATGGTGGACAACAGGTGCTGTATAGCAGCAACCCCAAATCCGAAGTCAAGAGCCCACTAGTATTTTAAATGACAGTAACGTCACTTATTGAGAAACAATTTTATTGCTATGGGGACAGCACATTATTGGATCATATAATTTGGCTGCAATTGATGTCGGATTCAGTGAATCAGTATAGGTTCGAACAAAGTTTAAATTATTGTTGTTTAGTCCATGACTTTTCTAATGTCCTTTCATTCGCCCCTACTAATTAATTAAAAATAAAATCATGCAAAGGTGGAGCTTACCATGGGCTAAGGTGGGCTCCAGCCCAGGTGGACCAAAAAAACCCCTATATATAAATATAAACTTTTAGCCCAATACATTTTAGCCTGCCCAATACATTTTTTTGAGCCCAATCTATTCAAATCTTGGTCCAAACTTAGCCCAACTCAAAATTCAGGGACTGATTTGTAACTAATAAAAAGGGCGGAAAAAAAAACTGTAGCCCAACTCGTGAAAATCTGTTTTCGACAATTATTTGCTTTCATTATTGCAAATATATCCCTTCCTCACGTGCATCTAACATTAGGAAGTTATTCGATACTCATGGAACATTGTAATATTGTGCACCATTAATTTATGATTGATGAATGTTAGAGACCTTTTACCTTCTTTTTTTTTTTTTGTGCAATTTGAGCAACAAATTAATACGTGGCAATGGTTGGAATAGTATTTCAAGATATTTCAACACTATTGAATAATTTCTTGTAATCATACTACATTTTTCTCTCTAGTTTCACGTGTAATCCAAATAAAGATACACATATATACATATAGATCTATATATGTGTTTGTAATAATACAATGTTCAAATTTCGTAATATGATATGTTTTGTTGTAGATATTCAAAATTTGCAAAAACATATTTACATTTTCAGAACCTACTCGGTGAGATCTACCAAATAAGATCAAGCCGATTTTTTGCGTAAATTTATTACTCCGTGGGCTTTACAAAATTAATGATTCAAATTATCAGAACAAACGCACAGTGGAGCCCACCAATGGGGATCCGGAGCATCCGGAAGTATTTTTTTTTTTTTTTAGAATGTTCAAAATTTTAGAATGGTCTCTTATTAAGTTGGATTTCTCAAAGTTTAGGACAGAGTAAATACATCTTTTTTGCTTCAACGAATCCCTCACCTACCAACGGTCCAACACTCACCATCGAAACTGCTTGGAAGACCCTGCTTACCTGGTCCACTCACTTTTCTCGGCACTTTCACAATTGCAACTTTATAAAGCTTTACCACAGAAAATATCACCCACAATGACTGAATTGGTGACAAGGAGAAAAATATTTCCACATACATGGTACCCCCAAATAACTTCTTTGAAATACCCCTTAGTGAATTAAAACTTAACACCAAACCCCTCTTCCTTGTTTTCTCTCCTGCTGAACACCACTATCCACATATTGTCCCACGTTTTTGCAAGCCAACTGATGGCACATCAAACCCACTGATCCACATCATAGTTGTGTAATGGCATTGAAATTTCTTCTTCATTTTTTATTTTTATTTTTTACTTTTGCCCAACTCACATCACGTTGGGCTCAGAAGTTTCTTTGTTGAGTTGTACTTCTATACCAATTTCCTTTTCAAGCTGACTAATGGCACATCAAACCCACCGATATGAATCCGCTTAGAAATATGCTCTCTCGGGTTCCCATTGAAAACAAGATTGACGTGTTTTGTTTTGTATTTTCCTCATGAAAATGGATCAGATGCAATGGGAGGGATTTATGTGATTATGAAAAGATGATGTGATAGGCCATTTGTGAAGAAAATTAGTGTTTGTTGAAATGCTCACAAGGTGTTTGTTGAAATGCCCACTTCTTTAATTGCATCCTGGATTTATGTTTTGGAAAAATGATCATTGTTCCTTAACTGGAAGAACGTTACACCTTGAGTTATTGTCTATTTTTCCAAACAAGCACCATAATGATTGATTTGCGGATCAATAACGCTTGCTCCTTATATGAAAAATTGTTGCACCTTATAATAACATGAGTTATTCTTTGTTTTTCGAAACTAGCACCATAATTGTTTATAAATTCTCATTTGAGCAATTTTTGCATCATAGAGTGCAATTATGTTTTCATGAATAATGCAATGGTAAGGTATGGTCAAATCAAAATGTTTTGACCATACCTAGCACTATATATGAAAAAAAATTGCACTCTATCTTCCATATACTTGCACTATACATGAAAAAAAATACAGAAAATCTAGGGGCACATACTCTCAACCATATACCAGCCACACCCACTCATGTGAAGCATACTTTGAGGTCTCATATGAGTGATCGGAGCCGCTCTATTTATTTAGAATATTTTTCGAAGAGTCCCTTAAAAAAACCAGCTCAATCGGATACCCGTAAAAGCTCGATTGATTTATTAAAGTTTTAATTCCTGAATCGAACGGACCAAAACTTTAACAAACTTATCAAACCTTTCCCGATATCTGATTAAGCAGATTTTTTTAAGAAACCCTTAAAAACATATTTTAAATAAATTGAGCGGCTCCGATTATTCGTGTGGGACCTCAAAATAGGTCCCACAAGAGTGGGTGTGGTCGATATGTGACCGAATGAGTGTGCCTGTAGAATGACTCAAATATTGCACTCTGTCTCAAAATGTTTGATCCATGTTAGAGAGAGATTTTGCGTATTGCACTCTATCTTCAATATATTTGCACCATTACTCCAAACAGTTCCACTCACTCTCAAAATATTTGCTCGTTGTATTAACAAATTGTGCACCTTCCGTGAAACAAAAAGGCACCATTTGACAATAATATTGCACCTGAATAAGGAACATTGGGTTGCCAATGTTATTTCTCAATCCCACTTTTTGTATTAGGAAAAAAAAACATTTGCTCCTTGTATTAACAAATTGTGCACCTTACGTGAAAAAAAAATGACACCATTTGACAATAATATTGCACCTGAATAAGGAACATTGGGTTGCCAATGTTCTTTCTCAACCCACTTTTTGTATTAGGAAAACAACATTTGCTCCTTGTATTAACAAATTGTGCACCTTACGTGAAAAAAATGGCACCCTTTGACAATAATATTGCACCTGAATAAGGAACATTGGGTTGCCAATGTTATTTCTCAATCCCACTTTTTGTCTTAGGAAAACAACATTTGCTCGTTGTATTAACAAATTGTGCACCTTACGTGAAAAAAAATGACACCCTTTGACAATAATTGGCTGACCACGAATACAAATTCCTCTCAAGCATTTTGTCAAACACTTTACGGGCGAGAGTTTTTTTTTACTGTTTTAGTAGTTAAACGAAGTGACAAATATAATCGGAATTCTATGGAGTTTGCTAGTAATAGTTTGGTGATTGTGGTAAGGCTACTAGGATTACTAGGTGATTTCAATTTGCCTATTCATAGGAAGAAGTTGTGGGAGAGAATTCTGGGTTTCCAGATTTGGTTAATGGGATTCCACATGCTTGGTGAGATAGCAGGGGTCTTACCAGACGATTTGGGGGCAATTACCAGAAGTTTCACACCAAATCTTTATGAAATCTTGGGTTGTTTGGTTGAAAATCCAGTTTGGGTTTCTCGCTTGAAGGGTTGGTCACAGGAGGTGGAAGTGGTGGTGGTGGTGGTGGTGGTCGCCGGTTGTGGTGGGAGTCGCCGGTGGTGATCGGGAAGAAGGGGAAAATCTGGGAAAGGGAATGAGAGAGGGAAAATGAGGAGGGTATCGTGGGCATTGCATGTATAAAATGCCATGTATATGGAATATTAATTTTCCTTGTCATGCTTTGGTCATTTGCCAAACCATGACCACCTTTTAGTCATTATTTGTTCCTAATACCATGTATCTGTCATTTTCCCGAAAATATCACCCACAAATTCCATTCATAATGAACCCTCCAATTGTTCAAAATTCAAATCATCTCAGAATGCTTCATCAAACCACGATTTTCGTCACAAGAGCCGAACCATCCACCAGTTTACTTGGGCCCATGGGATCTAGCCTTTCTTTCTAGGGATTATTGTTAGTGTTATTGACATTTTCCGGATTTCGACAAACCATTGGTGTATGCACTTCTATCTTTTTCCATTTGGGTTTGGGAGGTAGCTTAGTTGATTGAGTCTAGATGCTCCACCCGGTGGTTGAAGGATTGGAGAAATGGAGTTACACGCACCTTGGCTCGGATTGACTTATGAAAGGTATAAAGTTGCATTATCAAGTTCTTCATTTAGATTAGGGATTTAATCCTTTCATGTTGCATGATTTTAGCCTTATAATGTGAGCATCAAGTATTTTTCTAAGGCATGTACCTATTTTAAAAGAGATTCTGAGCGCAGCGCTTGTTTAGCGCGACTGGCGCTTATCTAGCGCTTCAGTTTGCTTCATTAAAAACAGATTCAGCAAGATGCGCTCGATGAGCGCTACCCGCTGCGCTCGTTGAACCTATTAGCGCTTTTCCTGTCTGCACATCTCCGTTGCGGCTGTTGAGCGCTTGTTGCTTGTCTCCGTGCACAACTTCAAGCGCATCGCGTTTTTACTGGTGTATGTGGCGTGTTCCTATTGGCTTATGCTAGGGTTATGTCATTGACAATATATAAACTTATTTTTCACTCTTCTAGGTCAGATTTTGAGAGCATTAGCCCACCTTAGAGAGAGAAACACATCTCCTTCACTTGCTCATGGGGTTCTATGCTTTTGAGGTGATTTCTATTTTGATTTGATCATCTTTTATTCATTCTAGTGCTATATTCTAATATCTATGTATATGCTCTAGTTTGATTCTTCTCAAATCTTCATTGCATCATCAAGAAACAATCTTTTCTAAGATTCATGTGTTTAGATGCTTTTAGTATGATTTAAACTTAGTGTTTGATCATCTTTTGTGTCAATCTAGTGCAATACTTTTGTTCTCCATGTATTTGCTCTAGATTGATTTTCTTCATTCAAAAGCCCTCATTAAAAATCAAGTTTTGTTTTTTTATATCTTTTATGGGTTCTTGATGCATTATATGATTTAAACCTTCTGTTTGATCATTTATTTTGTCAATCTAGATTAATCTTTTTATACTCTATGGATTATATCTAGTTTGATTATTTTTCACAAAATCTTCATTCATCATCATGTCATTCGTATCATTGTTGATTGCCTTGGTTCCTACGTGAGCCGGTTGGACCGGTGCCGAGTTGACTCGGAGATCAAGACGGGTGTGCTTGTGGAGTCCATGGAATCAAAGAGGGGTACGGGGTACTACATCAAGAATTGGAGCTAGGTGTCACAAGGGGCTTGTTGGGTAATTCCTAGTCTTGTTAATTCTTGTAAACCTTTTGATTTATGGAATGCATAAGTAGGACTAGGCCGTGGTTTTATGCTCAGAGTGTTTAGACCCTAAGTAGTTTCCACGTATTTCTTGTGTCTTGTCTCTTTACTTTAGTTGTTTTATATTTCGCATATTTGATTGTGGCAATTTGAATGGAGCGTGAATGATTGTGATTCTTTTAATTAAACTTAATTTTTCAATTGTCGTCCTATTCACCCCCCTCTAGGACTCGTTAGTGCATTATATTTGTTTTCAATTACCTCTAAGTCTAGAAAAGAGATGTCTAATTACCAATAAGGTAAGTCATTTTTTTAATTACCACTAAGGTAAATCAATCTTTTTTGGAGGTTAGGTTTAGCGTGGACTTTCCTATTATAGGGTTTTAATGGTTTAGGCACTTTCATAGAGTACCCTAGGATTTTAGGCACTTTCATAAGGTACATTAGTCGTAGGGTAACTTATAGGTTTAGTAGATGACACTTCCTATTATATGGTTTTAGTGGTTTGGACTTTTTCATGTGAAGTCAGCAGGTTTTATTTTCCACGCATTTTACTTTCATAGGGTGGCGATTAGTCGTAGAATGCCACTTTGACTAGGTCCTCTAGTCGTAGGGTACCCTAGAGTTTAGGTTTAAGGTGTGCACTTTCCTATTATAGGGTTTAGTGGTTTAGGAAACTTTCATGTAGAATGCCTGGATTTTAGGCTCTTTAGGTTTAGGGTTTAGTGGTTTAGGCGACTTTCAGAGCACATTTATGCGTTTTTACACGGGTTGGGGAGTTGATAGGAATTTTTCGAGTTGCCCACTATGCATTACATCCAAAAGGGTCTTCTTTTTATCAAGCCTACCGGCTACCACAACAAGTGATGATCTGCAACGAAACCCTGTCAAATCTATTCTTGAGAAGCTCAAGGAGTTTTTATCTCTCACCCTTGTTCATTTCTACCCACTTGCCGGTCGACTCGCGACCCAGAAACAAGACAACCCGCCTTCTTACTCCGTGTACATCGATTGCAACAATAGTCCCGGAGCAAAGTTCATCTACGCAACTGCAAATTTAACCATTTTTGACATTATTTTGCCCGTCGATGTACCTTTAGTCGTTCAATCTTTCTTTGATCATGATACGACGATTAACCACGATGGTCATTCACTGTCTCTGCTGTCAATAAAAGTGACGGAGCTAAATGATGGGATGTTCATTGGTTGTCGATCAACCACGTGGTCGCTGACGGGACATCATATTGGAATTTCTTGAACATTTTGTCGAACACCTTCCGTGCACTAGGAAAGAGACCCGAAATTCCTCACCCGCCAATTCTCACTCGGTGGTTTCCAAATGGATACGGCCCTCTTCTCAACCTCCCTTACTCTCACAGCGATCAGTTCACCAGCAGATTCGAAGTGCCCCCAATTAGAGAAAGAATCTTCCACTTCTCGTCCGATTCCATAGCCCAACTCAAATCCAAGGCCAATTTGGAATGCAAAACAAACAAGATCTCTTCGTTCCAAGCCGTATCCGGCCTCGTCTGGAGGAGCATCGTACACGCGCGGGGTCTTCCACACTACCAAGAAACCTACAATCATGGCGAGCTCACCGCGGTTTCCGATGTATGAGAATGAGTTCGGGATGGGAAAAGCGGTGGCGATTCGGAGTGGGTATGCGAATAAGTCCGACGGGAATGTGGCGTTTTACCCAGGATATGAAGGCGGCGGAAGCATGGATTTAGAGTTATGTTTATTGCCGGAGGCAATGAGTGGACTCGAATCGGATAGGGAGTTTATGGATGTGGTGAGTTGAAAGGTTCACTACTGCTCAATACAGAGCACTTATTAGTGGGACCACATTCCTTGTTTCAAATTTCCTCTATTCCTTTGTTTTAGAGAGGTTTAGGCCGTTGAATCACACACAAATCTTTAAAATATAAAAATAAAATTTACCATCTAAGAGCAGCTCAAGCGTTTACCCTTTTTTTCCCTCAAATTTAGTTCCAAAATTTGGGTAAAAGCTCAATTTGGTATCACTCTCTCCAGTCGTTTACTCAGATTTCAAGCGCTCGCCGCCGTACGCCGCCTTCCACCACCAGAATCCCAATCGCCTCCATCACCAAGATAGCCGCCGTCGAGCTCTGAAACCACCGCCTACCACCACGAACGTCGAAACCACCACCGCCTACCACCACCAACGTCTGAACCCACCGCCGAAGTCGAAACCACCACCAACGTCAAAACCACCACCGCCTACCACCACCAACGTCTGAAAACAAAGCCGAAGTCAAAACCACGACGACGACGACAGTGGTGGAAGGTGGTCCGACGAAGACGACGGTGGTGGAAATTTGGTTCAAGGGTGGTGGAAATTTGGTTCAAACCCTTTCTTCTCCCAAAATTTGAGGAAAAATCTGAGTAAAACTCAATTTGGTATGAGTTTGATGCAAGAACTGGAGGTGAGTTTTGGGGGTTTTTACCCAAATTTTGAATTTGGTTCCCTGGGGTTTAAGGGCTGGAGGTTTTTAATAACGGTTCAAACTTTAAAATACAAAACAAGAGGTTTTTTTTTGAAACCCCCGCTATCTGAACAAGAGGTTTTTTTTTGAAACAGGGGATCTGAAACCCTTATTAGTCATGATTTTGAAAATAATTTTTTACAATAATGTCCAATCTTGTTTTGGTCCTGTTACTCCGTCCGTCTTGATTGATTTTTGAAATCCGTGTTTTTTTATTTTGCTTAATTTTTGCAAGGGAAATATATTTATCGGAATTTTATACAAGTATCGAATCGAGCCACTTCAACATAAGCGTACCGATGTTATAAAAAAAATAAAACTGAAAGCATATTGTAATGAACAATAACATAGAGAATAAGTAAGATAGATAACTTTTAATTATATATATATATATGAATTTCACAGTATTTGTCAACTGGTCAATTGGTCGATCGACAATTCGGTTGAAATGTCGGAAATTGGTAATTAAGTGCTGCCCTCATTGTGTTCTCCTGAAGCTGGTCTTGAGCTGGTACTTGTAGCTGGAGTTCTTTCCTCGGTACTTGCCTCGAGATCCAGTAGATAAAGCCTTAGCTCAGGTCTCTGTAGAACAAAGCAAGAGTTAAAAATAATCGGCGATTTGTTCAGAACTTACTCCCTCCGTCCCATAAATTGGTCCCTTACGAGCAATTGTTAAACTTTTCGATAAGTACATTATTTTTAAACTTGAAAATTTACACGTAATTTCGTTGAGGACTAACTTTACAAGAAGAAGGGTATCATGTATTGAACATCTATAGCGGACTTCGTATGCATGGACAATAGTTATTTGATCATTGAATCTAGAACAACTTGGCATGGAGTAAACCAAAGATCTTCCATGACCAAAAGCCAAAAAGTTCACTAAAGATTAAAAAAAAATAGAGTTTGAAACAGATGCTAGTGTTTTTATGTTCATAGTTGCGTTATATCTGATCTGACCTTTTTTGAATTTCTTTCTAGAGTTCTATATTTTTCTGATTCAGTCGAGACGAATGATTAATCACAAAAAGTAGAATGAAAAACTAAACAAAAAAATGATGAAAAGTAACTAATACAGAAAAGACCAAAAATAGGGAAAATGCGTACTATCATTTAGACAAAAGTACAAAAATAAATTTAGGGTGAATGAATCTTAAGTATGTTAGTGAAGGGGTAGGTATTTTGTGATGAGATTTTTGCCTCACGGCATTTGATGAAATGAATTGCTTGTTGATAGGGGAAAAAAAATTGCGCTAAGCATTGGCAAGAGATGCAGAGAGTCTAAGTGTCCGGAAATGGCACCTAGAATTTACTTCGAATGTGGAAAGAAATGGCCTAGATTAACTATACCTCGAATGTGAAAATCAATGACCCAGATTCATTCCGAGTGGATAAAATGATCTACGAACGAAGTGGGTAAAGACGTCATACCTCCGCATTGTAGTCCATGATAATAGTAGATAACATCTTGTCTCCAGCTAATTGCCTCACTCTCTTTACAAGTTTCTTTCGTGTAATGTTACCTTGCTGTTAACAAGCATACATCAAAAGATCAATCCTAATTGTTCAATGAAATCATGCCTAGAATATCTCCACATATACAGCGGCTCTTTTCACTTTCTCTACCTACGCGCATTATGCAACTTAATTCCAAATTTGGAAATGGCTACAATAATACACACCCATTAAATGTGTGTACCGTATAAAGCTATAGAGACGTCATATGAGTCAGGGTCTTGTGGCACCTCATTGGCAATTGTAATATTTTTTAGTGTTTCGTAACTTTTCAGCAAGATGATTCGTAACTTCTATAAAAAAAAAATTGTACCTTTTATATAAAAAAATCGCAACTTTTATAGGGGTGTTTTGAGACGTGTATCGATAAACTTATCGCCTACTTTTAAATTAATTAATTTGCATGATCCAATACTGGTTCTCGTTACATTTTGTTGGCATATAATTAGTTAAGCTTTGTAGGATCCGCTACATTAAACTTTGATATAATATAAAATTCTACAGAATAATAATTTGACGGCTACGTTTCAAAAATTGAAAACTTGATGAAGGCGATCAAGATTGATAATGTATGAAAAAAACTAAAATATGAGTCCGGTCTTGGGAGACCCAGCTTTTAAAATTTAGATGCAATTGACCTTATCAAACAAATTAACAAACAATGATAATTTTAACAAAATTTTAATCATATATTGTGATGAGTCTTGAGAGAAGGTATTCATCCAATACGGGACCCTAAACTAATACTCTCTCCATCCCTTTTTAATTGTTGAGTATTTTAATTTGAGTTGTCCCTTTATAACTTTGTGTTTTGAAAAAAAAATATTAGAATTTGTACGATTATTATTTTTCCCGTTTGAAAAGTTATTGGAAAAAAGTCGATCGGTAAAAATTGATGTGAAAGCTGGTGTAAAGTGAAAATAAAAGTTGATGTTAAATTAGTACTAATAATAATATTTTTTTTAATGAATTGGATTTACAAAGGAGAATACCGTAACCATGGCCAGTGGGAACATAAGGACCGGTCAAGTGGATGGCCAAAAATATAAGCTATATAATGGTCGAAGCCCTAGGGTTCCAAAAGTAAAGGTTGATTGAGGAATGAAATTCACTATTGATTCACCCTGTGATATTTGACTTGATAATTAAGCAATTTAAGATGAACTTACTCTGAATTCATTGTAACATTTCTCAATCAAATCCATTTCTGCAGGAGGTAAGAGAGTCGATAGCTTTGACATCAAAGTAGGAAAATCTATGAATGGTGAAGTTGGGGAGCGGAACGAAGATGACTGACCTCTTTCGAAACCTAAAAAACACCACCACGACGCAAACGTATGAAGGATATAAACAAAGAGTACACTAGGGAAATACAAAGTATAGAAATGTGGAATAAGAGTTTATGCAAGCAAGCTGTCCTAATTATATGTCCTTTTCCCGTAAATTTCTTTATTGTGCGAGAATTATTAATATCTTTCAAATTAGAAAAATTAATTTCCTGGGAACTTTAAACATAGTATTTGTACCTGCTGGATCCATCTGAATATAACCTTGCTAGATCAAAAAAATATTGTAGATGCCCCTTTGTAATGAGAAAAGTTTAATAAAAAAATGAAATGAGTTTTCTCTCTGACCTTGAAAAATGGTAGAAATGAAGGGTCCATATATATATAGGCCACTTAAATATTGGCGAAAAACCCCGGCTGTGCTCTTCAATTACTCACTCACCTCGCGAAATCTCTGAAATCAATAATACCATGCGGGCAACAAATGTTTATGAATTCTTACATTTAGTGCGCATATATCAACTCCAGAAAACCACGTACATTCTTTAGAGTTTTGCTGGTACTGATTTAAATTGAGCTATTTGCCTAATTCAGAACCACGTATATATGGGCAACACGTGGTTATCATGTCAATTGAATATTTTTGTGGTCAACTTTTAGGTTTGGAAAATTTTTTTTTTTTTTTTTAAACCGGATGTCCAAGCCAGTTTACGCGTAAATCAACTAATTTCGGGACGTACACTGAAGGTAACGATTGATCATGACCCAGTTAGATGAGTTGAATATGTTAAATTAAAGCTGTCACATGATTAAATATTTGGAAATTGGGGCAAAGGCCATAATCTTTTTTAAATTTCTTTTGTAATAAGAATATTTTTTCTTTTTATTTAAGCTCAACTTTTTGCTTGGTGCGTTCAAGCGTTGGGGTAAATGTATACGTGATTTAGATAATAAATAGGCTTGTAATATGAAACATAAATTGATAGCGCACGGTTGAGAGATTCTCCATCGCCAATTGCTAATTAACTCCATAAATATATATTAACACGTGCGGGGCGTATCACCGTAATTTACTACTATTTAATTACCCCATGAGAAAGCAAAAGAGAGCAGAGCTCGCTAGAGAATCGGTTCCAAACTTTGCAATGATCGATGTTTTTCACTGCATATCGATTTCAAATTAATATTAAAAACAATCACTAGATATGCCAACCTAAAAAGACTACAACCAAATTAAGCACGCCGAAAAGAAAAATAACAAGAGAATAGTGAACGCATAAAATTTGAATTTGACTCTAAATCACTCAATTTTATTAAATGAAATGATATCTTTCTTCGACAAAAATATTACACAACTTTACAGCGTCACATATATTCATACTATCTGTGCTGAGGAATCCCGATTTAGAACCACAAGCCTACGACAATGAAGGGCGGATGGAAGTCATCAACATTCTACCTTTATTATGATCGATAATTCCTTCTGCTGAACACCACCTTGCACGATCGATAATTCCTTCTGCATCGACGGGGGTGCATCGACCACGTACCGATAGCGTCGGGGACGCCGTTGTGGGTCCCAACCAATCGATCCGAGCCGTTCATCCTTCTCAAAATCAAATTCCGAGTGGCCTCACGCGGGAATCGAGGCAATCGGACGGCTGTATGAGCTCGATCCAAAATCAACCCATTTCATTCAAAAATTGATTTTGGATCGAGCTCATACAGTCGTCCGATTGCCTCGATTCCCGCGAGGGCCACTCGGAATTCGATTTTGAGAAGGATGAACGGCTCGGATCGATTGGTTGGGACCCACAACGGCGTCCCCGACGCTGTCAGTACGTGGTCAGTGCAGGTAGAAGGGTTCTTGCACTATTTTGATTTCATTCAACCTAGAGATCAATCTTGTTGTTGCCTAAAGTCGCTGTAGAACAACACAAAAATTAGCAAATATTCCTCTTACATTGGTTAGTTTATACAACAACCTAAAGGCAGTAAGGGGAAGAATTAACCAATTATATTTAGTTCAACACTATTACTTTAGGCTGTTTAACGTATGGATACAAAAGTTGTAATAACTCGAAATTTCGTAAATAAAAAAATTTCGATTTATTAATTCGAGTATTTAAATTTTAATCTCGCCAATTAAAATAATTTATTATTTAGTTTAAATAATTCAAATAAAAATTCGTTATTTTGCTTTATTAATTTTCCACGCCGTGAATCAACGCGTGCACACTGAGTATTACACCGTATCGCGTCCGGAAAGCCCTACAAATCCCCCAACTCTTATTTTGTCTCCTTATAGCTAGTGCCACCTCATTAATTGCCTAATTTGGACCTATTTTTAATTTTGGAAACCTAATTAGACATATGTCTAATTTTAACTTTTACTTTTCAAAGTTGACTTTGGCTACACTTTTACTACATGCTATTTTGGCATTTTGTGAAATTATGAGAGAGAGAGAGAGAGAGAGAGAGAGAGAGAGAGGTTGGGAGTTGGAAAGGGGAGAAAAATTACTTCCCTCGCCGTATAATTTTACGGGCGTGTTTTTGCACGCGCTTTCTCGCATATTTCGGCGTAGTTTTTCTTCTAAATTCCTAAGCATTATACTTTGTGGATTCTCCTAATTATTAGGAAGATTACCTAGGGATTTTCAAACACCCTTATTTATTTCCTTAAAATTAGAAGCTCCTTATTTATTTTCGTGGTACACTAGTTTGTATTTTTCGCACACAAAACTAACTTTACGGGGTATTTTTCATCCCGACGGAGGGAAACTTATCTCCTAATAAATGGGAGATGTTTTTTTATCCTATTAGTAATAGCTACATAAGGCTATAAATAGTTGACCATATGTTTGCTTTTACTAAAGTTATGTGCATATATATGTATGTATATTTTTAGCACTCCGTGACTAGTTTCGTGTGTATAACTAGTACCCAAAATTTTCAATAATAAGTTGTCTATGCCACAACCCAACGAACCTAGACACTATATGTCATTTCCTACGAACCCATTTTACTTGGACAAAACCTAGCAAGTTGACCTTATCCTAAAACTAGCCTAAAAAGCCTACATTTTTACTTTTACAAAAAGGTTTTTGGACACTTGTGGAGAGGGGAAAGGCTGGCCATTTTGGGGGGAGGGTGTACCTAGGGCTGCTCAAAAAAATCGGTGAACCGTGAATCCGGTTCGGATCGAGCCGATCCGCACATTTTTTATTTTAACCGTGGATTAATGGTCCAGACACGGATTCAAAAAATAAAAAAACCGTGACTCGCGGTCCAGACACGGATTTTTATTTTGAAACAGTGAATTAACCGATCCGGATCGTGAGATTTTTATTATATATGTATTTAAAAAAAATTAAATATATATGTATTTTTGTAGCCTACTTTTTTGGAATTCCAAAATGATATCTGCGTTTTGTGCTTGTGACTGTCTATTTATATGTGTTTGTTGGCATGTTTAACAAGTTTGATGTTTACACTTTACAATGCTCAAGCTCAGATTTATAGCCTACTGTGTTTGGAATTCCAAAATAATTTTGGGTTTGGTTTTTTTGCCTATCTCTTTTGATTCCATAATGTTCAAGTTTAGATTTGTTCAATCAATTTGTTTCAATGTTTAACAAGTTTTTATTATTTCTTTCTAGTGACTGCTCTTTCTATGTTCTTCTTGATTTTTTAGATTCTCATTTATTAATTATACTACTGAAGTGTTTGTTTCAGTGTTGAGTTTGAGTTTTTGAATGAGTTGATGATTTTTTTTTTAGAATAAGTTGAAAATTTGTGGATAAATCCGGAACTGATCCGTGACTCACGGATCGGATTTGAACCGAACCGTGAGACTTTTGGATCAGAATGATGATAGTAAAAGAAAAATGTCCTGATATATTATCTTTTTGGTCATAAGTAAGATTTCTATGAAGAAAAGAAAAAAAATGGAAATTTGGTCAAAATTTTCTTGTAAAAGTTTCAAGAGGCAAGCAGATCTTTGAGTTAACGCCAAGTTTATACATCTTAGCTATATAAAAAGTCAGATATTTGGCCAGAAAAAAAAATTTATTATTGATTGTTCCATTTTTTATTATTGATTATTCCATTTTAGGTTGTCCATTAATAAATTAATGTGTGTTTGAATAGTTAATGGTTAAAATTTGTGCGATTATTATTTTACCCTTTGGAAAAGTTAGTGATTAAAGAGTTAATGAGAAAAGTAAATGATAAATTTGAAAAGTGGTAGTGGTACAAGTTGATGTGAAAGGTGTAATAATAATATTATTTTAATAAGTTGGATATATAAAGCAACCGTTGGAAAACTAATAACAATACAATATTTGGAAAATCTAAATTGGATTTTTGAAAAAAAAAAAATTATTCGAGTCAAATTCTAAAAATTTATGCACCCAAACAGGATGGTAATTGGATCCCTCACCATTGAGATTGGGAGCTCTGAAACTAACAACGTAGTTGGGTACGATGTGGGAGTTCATGTAAGCACTCCAAAGTTTGTGTCTTCTCGGCGCCAAGAGATTGTCGACTCCTGAGTCAAAGTGGTTGGTGCTTGGTTGGTACTGTTTGAAACCAACACATATTTCTTCCATATTCCCCAGTATGACTTTACATAATAATAGATGCCTCAACCCATTTTCATCCGCTTCCGATGACAAAGCACTATACATTAGGATTTAGATAACAGAAAAGAATCAAAGATTAGCTAACAAATTATTCTGCAAAGAAGCGATACAACAAGTGGCTTTGTTTGGTAGGTAGGTTTGAGATAAGTTTTGGGGATAATAATTTTGTACAACGTTGTGTAACTTTTTGCCTTTGGTCAATTTTATATCCCTCATCTATATACTGCAAACAAACAGGGCGCTAGAGTTTTGCTAGTAAGGGGAATCGAACCTGAGATCGTAGGTGAGAACAAATCCCTAAGTACCAAGCAAGACCACTTTGCCAATTCTTTGGGGTTGGCTACTTGAATACTTCCCCAAACTCTATGTTTGTATTCTTTATTGAACTTACTTGGTGACAAGTTATGACAGTGCGAGATCACAAAAATTTGAAGCAAAAAATAGCGATAGGGAATCGATAGTCTTTTGCAACATGAGACGGCTTATAATCCGGAGAAGAGCACTATTTATATTTAGGGAATACATAAACCAAATTCTAATATGGTATGCGGGCCCACCACTTATAGACAATTATCAGAGACAATGATGCTCGCAAGTACTGTTGGAAACATCATAACACAATTTCATTTTACTCTCACGCATCTCTATAACACGTTAGAGATTAGTGTATAGGGAAGTGTTGGATGTGTAAGCACCATTTATTTAATTTTCAAATTTGGATTTCGCAATTCCATATTATCTAAATGCCGTGGGATGGGACTACATTTTGTTGGACAATGTTTATCACAACGATTTCTTGCCGTTGTCCATGTTGTA
Source organism: Vaccinium myrtillus (assembly GCA_016920895.1). Lineage (NCBI taxonomy): Eukaryota > Viridiplantae > Streptophyta > Magnoliopsida > Ericales > Ericaceae > Vaccinium > Vaccinium myrtillus. Next base: position 13,298,029 of record CM029272.1, on the reverse strand, counting down.
AAACCTAATTACAAATCCACCTATACTTGGAAAATATTTACTATGAGCATTTGTGAATTTAATTCCATCCATCACACCACATTTATCTCTACCATTGGTGTACACCCCAAAACTTGATTGCAAATCCACCTATACTTGGAAAACATTTACTATGAGCATTTCTAAATTTCTCTTCCTAATATACTCCTACCAGACTATGAATTAGTACTATTATTTACTATTAGTGTACACATCTACTCTTGAAAGGGAATGTCATTAAAGATTTAACTTTAATACCATAAATGCAAAATCAACAATTTCAATAGTTCTCACCATTTGAGCACTCCTGTGAAATCCTTCTCCTTAACTATTTTCTGGCTTCTCTCGGGTTCAAATCTACTTGTAGATTAATGCTAGCAATTTGAGATGCCCTTATGTTGTTAGTTGACCCCAGAACCACTGGCCCATTCGTCATTACCTGATCACTTTTTGATGTAGCTCTTCCTCACTTTTCTCCCACGACTGATCTTCAGTGTCTTGGACTATCTGCTGCAACAAAAAATCTTCCACAGGTGTCTCCCTTATTGGGCTTACCGAATCTTGCACAAATGAATCTAGTCCAAGTGTAAAGTTTGAATCTTCCTCCATTAATGTTTCATTTTCCCCATCATCCATTAATTTATTCTATATTGGGACAGAGGAGAAATGCTCTCATTGGGCTTGAGAAAATGGGGCTCCCTTCATTAATACTTCAGCCCCCAATTGTTTTTCATTAAAATCATGCTTAATTGACTCTTCGCATTCTTTCCTTGCCTGCATCACATTGGCATCCTTGTCAACTGCCCCATTCCTTTCTATTTCCATGTCAGCACCTGATTGGTCTTTCTTTTCCACCCTGTCCACCTTGTCACCATCTGTTGAATCCACCTCATCATCTTCCTCCATGGATCCTCTTTTTGTTTGTTGCTTTTCTGGTCAGATGGTCATGAATGATTCCACCTCTTCAACCCTCACCATAAACTTATTCCCCTTAATCACCAACTGAATCTGGCCTTCAATTTTTTTGATATTTTCTGTTGCAATTAGGATTTTGCCTTTTTCATATGATTCTTCTCTCAGAGTTGCTTTGTCAACATCTAGGAAATGCCCCCAATTGCTACCAATGGCTTGAAATGTAGGCACATTCCAGACATTTAGTGGCATCCCATAACATTCAATCCATACAAATCTTTCAGTTTATTCTTCCAACCTGTTGCGTATTTGTATACACGTGTTCAAATACCATAAACATATAATTGTTTTCATTGGTGCGATTGGAGTTCTGAGTGATTTAACTTGTTGAGTCATGACTTACCCGGGATTGTTATGATGACCTTCTCTATACATATTGAAGTGAAAAATTATGGAGAAAAGTGGTACCCGTGTTTTATTTTTGAGTCATTTTATTTTTAGTTTGGGTGTTCTAGAATTAGTGTTTTGCTTATTTGTGTTTAGATTGCTATTATTCTTTCTTTTGTAGTTGTGGGGACTAACATGTACAGGTCGCTGTGCTCAAGTTGGGACATTCAATGGGGACATTGCATGATTTAAGTTGGGGGAGGGAACACTTTGTAGTTGGGCATATTTAGAGTCTTGAAAACCTAAAAAAAATAAAATTTTAAAAAAAATTAAAAAAAGAAAGTTGCGTTGAGGGCATTGGATGCTTGAGTGCACTTAGTCTTGATTGATGGCTATTGATTAGTGCTGTGAGTGTTTGTCGTGCAAATTGACGTCTTGATGAAAGTTCATGGATCGGTTTAAGCTTGTGAATGACATGTTGATAGAAAAGCACTTGATTAGCCCGTATCATATATGGTAGGATAGTGTTTGATCATATGAGTTCATGCTTTTTCACCCGCACTGCCCCACTTTGAGTGTTCACTGGCCTTGAATTTGGTTTACATGTCATTGATATTTCGGTGTTAGTTGATTGTGCCCATGGGCTCCGTATTGTTCGCGTCAAAAGATGGATAGACCTTGCGAAAGCATTGGTTGAATGTGGTTAGTTTGGGTCTCTCCCTAAAGCCTTTTTTTACTTGAGCAATTAAGTCCGAGGGGTCTCTTCAAACCTGGTACCCTAAGGCCATCTGGCTTGGGGATGACCGACCGAAAGCTCGCTAAAAGGGTCAACTAGAAAGCCCGAGAGAACCGGACATTGCACAACCACAAAACAAAATAAAAAAGAAGCAAAAGAAAAAAAGAAGAAAAAAAAATTTAAAAAAAAGAGAGAAATCAGTTGAATAAAGGGAAGGGGCCGGGAGAATGTAGAGACACATCGGGCTATTGATAGTGTGAACTGTTTTCAGGGTTGGTGAATCTCTTTGTGTGGTTCTCACTTATACACATGCTATGTGATAAATCCCTATCCGAACATAGGTGTGAAGGCTAATCTTTGTGGTAGATTGAATACGATAATTCACTTGCTTAAGTCTTTGCATGAATAAAACATATTGTCCTTGGCTCGCATGGCATTCGCTGCGGCATTTTGAGATGTTGTCGGTTGAGTTTGAGTTGCACTTGTGGTATCCAGTTCCCTTTGTGTTTTGTGGGTGATCACTGCAGAAAATCCTCACGAGACTTCACTCGTCCTACCGGGGCCGCCCGGGAGTTTAAAAGAACTATCATTTAGTAGCATTTAGTTGGTAGTTTAGTTTTCTTTGCTAGGGACTAGCAAAATGTAAGTTGGGGGTGTGATAGGTGCTGAAAGCACCTGTTGAACCTCGCTAACTTGCACTTTCTGACTTGGTGGTCCGGACCATGTTTTCCTCGTCCGGACTAGAGGCTCTGCGAACTCCAGCAAGCAAACTACACTCGTAGTCCGGACCATGCTTTTTCCCGTCCGGACCATGGTGTCGGGAATTAGCGTTTCAACTAGTTTTTATGTAATTTTGAGAGCCCTAAGTATAAATAGCACAACTTAACATTGTTTTAGGGTTCCCAACTATTGTGAGAGGCTACTTTGAGAGAAAAAGTCATTGTTCTTCATGTTCTTCGCACGTTCTTCAAATCAGAGCATGTCGATCATCACCATGTCCGGCTAAACCCCTTTTCTAGGGGGAGGATGAAGCTCTACACCAAGTAACCTAATTTTTCCGTTCAAAAAAAAAAGTAACCTAGTTTTTCTGCATAGATCGTGGTTAATATTTGGATCGGATTATATGTTAAGAACTCGATTTTATATGATCAATGGAATCATAGTTTTATTCTTCCAACCTGTTCTGTATTTGTATACACGTGTTCAAATATCATAAACATATAATTGTTTTCACTGGTGCGATTGGAGTTATGAGATGGATTATGCTCGGAAAACGGATCGTGCCGCAATAGTGAGACAGTCCGTGCTATGGGATAGTCCATACCTTTTAACAATCTCTATATTTTCTTGACGATTATCGTTAGGGTTTGCAAGCCCTCGCGATAATCCTTTGCGATTCGAATATTAATCATGTCTATGCGATACTTGGTTATGCGGTAGGAGTGGATTCTAAACCCTAGATCCTCTTCCCAAACAGTTTCACCTTTTTATTTATCGCGCTCTTTAGTTCAATTATTTCACAAACAATCAAATCTCTTTTTACCAAATTAAATTAGAGGTTAATTGGAATTAACGCAACTCAGCCAATTTGTCTCCGAGGATCGACACTCGAACTTAACCGCTATTCTCCGAAATAAAAGTTAATTCCTAGTTATTAAGTATTTATTTTTGAGTCGGCATGACACGGTCAATACACATACACTGGAGACCAATCTTTATTTAACACAAATAGTGAAGTAAAAGGAAATTCACAGTATTTGTCAACTGGTCAATTGGTCGATCGACAATTCGGTTGAAATGTCGGAAATTGGTAATTAAGTGCTGCCCTCATTGTGTTCTCCTGAAGCTGGTCTTGAGCTCGTACTTGTAGCTGGAGTTCTTTCCTCGATACTTGCCTCGAGGTCCAGTAGAGAAAGCCTTACCTCATGTCTCTGTAGAACAAAGCAAGAGTTAAAAATAATCGGCGATTTGTTCAGAACTTACTCCTTCCGTCCCATAAATTGGTCCCTTACGAGCAATTGTTAAACTTTTCGATAAGTACGTTATTTTTAAACTTGAAAATTTTTTTACACGTAATTTCGTTGGGGACTAACTTTACTGGAGGAAGGGCATCATGTATTGAACATCTATAGGGGACTTCGTATGCATGGTCAAAAGTTATTTGATCATTGAATCTTGAACAACTTGGCATGGAGTAAACCAAAGATCTTCTTAGGAAAAGAAGAGCAATGTTGTTTATCTCAATTTTTTCACCGAGACAGGAAGATTTTACTTTCTTTCACCATTATAAGGGTTTGTTTCATGTCTTTTTTGAACTTTTTTTCAATTAATGCTATTTTCTTTGGATAATTATTTATCTTGACGAGAGTAGTATAAAAAAAAATTCCATGACCAAAAGCCAAAAAGTTCACTAAAGATTAAAAAAAAAAAAAAGAGTTTGAAACAGATGCTAGTGTTTTTATGTTCATAGTGGCGTTATATCTGACCTTTTTTTAACTTCTTTTTAGAGTTCTATATTTTTCTGATTCAGTCGAGACAAATGATTAATCACAAAAAGTAGAATGGAAAACTAAACAAAAAATGATGAAAAGTAGCTAATACTGAAAAGACCAAAAATTGGGAGAATGCGTTGTCTTTAACATGAAGACGAAATGAGTTCAAAACTATCATTTAGACAAAAGTACAAAAATAAATTTAGGGTGAATGAATCCTAAGTATGTTAGTGAAGTGGCAGGTATTTTGTGATGAGATTTTTGCCTCGCGGCATTTGATGAAATGAATTGTTTGTTGATAGGGAAAAAAAATTGCGCCCAGAGAGTCTACGTGCCCAGAAATGACGCCCAAAATTTACCTCGAATGTGGAAATCAATGGCCTAGATTCACTCTACATCGAATATGAAAATCAATGGCCCAAATTCACTTTGGATAAAATGACCTATGAAAGAAGTGGATAAAGACGTCATACCTCCGCAATATAGTCCATGATAATATCAAATAACATCTTGTCTCCAGCGGCTAATTGCCTCACTCTCTTTATAAGTTCCTCTTCTGGAATTTTACCTTCCTGTTAACAAGCATACATCAAATGATCAATCCTAGTGCTAAAATGACAAATAAAAAAATAAAAAAAAAATTAAACTACACAAGTTAATTGATATACCTAATTGTTCTATGAAATCATGCCTAGAATATCTCCACATATACAGCGGCTCTTTTCACTTTCTCTACCTACGCCCATTATGCAACTAAATTCTAAATATAAATTGGCTACAATACATACCCATTAAATGTGCGTACCATATACACCTACTAGTCCAGATTGTGACACCTCATTGGTATTTGTAACATTTTTTTAGTATTTCATAACTTTTCAGCAATATGATTCGTAACATTTTGGTGTGTCTGGCAACTTCTATAATTTTTTTTTAACTTTTATAAAAAAAATCGTAACTTTTATAGGGGTGTTTTGAGACGTGTAATGATAAACTTATAACCTACTTTTAAATTAATTTGCATGATCCAATATTGGTTCTCGTTACATTTTGTTGGCATATAATTCGTTAAGCTTTGTAGGATCCGCTACATTAAACTTTGATATAATATAAAATTGTACATAATAATAAATTTAATTTGACGGCTACGTTTCAAAAATTGAAAAATTGATGAAGGCGATCGAGATTGATAATGTATGAGATTTGAAATACTAAAATATGAGTCCGGTCTTGGGAGACCCAGCTTTTAAAATTTAGATGCAACATGATTGGAGGTGACGGATAGTGGTGATAATGAAAATTGTAGCACGTTGATAATTTTAGCAAATTTTTAATAGTATATTGTGATGAGTATTGAGCACGTGCCTGATGTTAGAGCATCACTAGTGGTATAACCAAAATTGGATAACCAAAAGTTGCCACATAAGACTTTGATTATCCATAGAAGGCATTTATAAAGTTAACAATGCAGAGTGTCACAATGGTATTTTGTGTCCATAATAAAAAAAAAATACTACTCACCTTATCTTTATTCATAAAACAGGCACAACTTTAAATTTTTACATATACTTTTTATAATATTAATTAGTACCATTTAAAAGATATTCACAATACCTTTAAAATGAGACCAATCTTGAACATATTTTCAAATTTTTTTTGATTATTGATAATTTCAAATTTTTTGGAGAAAGTGCAAAAAATTGAGTTTTGAAGTAAAAGTATTTGAAAAATGGAGAGAGAATGTTGTTATTTTTGAATTCATTCTACCAAAAAAGACTTATAAATAGGGTGTGGTCCCCAAAATTTGGTTATTGAGGTTTGGTTATTGAGAAAATGCTGTTACTTTTGATTATCCAAATCTCAAAATTTGGTTATTGGCTAAAGGTTGTTAACTTTGATTATGCCAATGTGAGTCAATTTTTGGACAAACATTGCTAACTTTGGTTATTTAGATGTTTTGATTATCCCATTGGGGATGCTCTTAGTAATGCTACGACACCAATCTTTCTTACCCCTAGCCCCAATTCTATTTGATCCGTATAGTACTTAATTAAAAAGGTATTCATCCAATACGGGACCCTAAACTAATACTCTCTCCATCCCTTTTTAATTGTTGAGTATTTTATTTTGAATTGTCCCTTTATAACTTTGTGTTTTGAAAAAATAATATTAGAATTTGTACAATTATTATTTTCCCGTTTGAAAAGTTATTGGAAAAAAGTCGATCGATAAACGTGGAGGTAAAAATTGATGTGAAAGCTGGTGTAAAGTGAAAATAAAAGTTGATGTTAAATTAGTAATAATAATGTTTTTTTTAATGAATTGGATTCACAAAGCAACACACTTAAAAAAGGGACAAAGGAGAATACCCTAACCATGGCCAGTGGGAACATAGGGACCGGTCAAGTGGATGGCCAAAAATATAAGCTATATAATGGTCGAAGCCCTAGGGTTCCAAAAGTAAAGGTTGATTGAGGAATGAAATTTACTATTGATTCACCCTGTGATATTTGACTTGATAAATAAGCAATTAAGATGAACTTACTATGAATTCATTGATATCTTTCTCAATCAAATCCATTTTTTCAGGATGTAAGAGAGTCGATAGCTCTGACTTCAAAGTTGGGGAGCGGAACGAAGATGACTGACCTCTTTTGGAACCTAAAAAACAATACCACCACGCAACGTACGAAGGATATGAACAAAGAGTACACTAGGAAAATACAAAGCATTGAAATGTGGAATAAGATTTTAATCATGCTTTAAATATCCACACAAACGGAATTTGAGAGACTCGAGTCACTTGACACGTGTGAGAATTATTAATATCTTTCAAATTAGAAAAATTAATTTCCTGGGAACTTTAAACAAGTATATAATTTCATAAACATAGTATTTGTACCTGCTGGATCCATCTGAATATAACCTTGCTATATCAAAAAAATTATTGTAGATGCCCCTTTGTAATGAGCAAAGTTTAATCCAAAAAGGAAATGAGTTTTCTCTCTTGACCTTAAAAAATGGTAGAAATGCAGGGTCCATATATATAGTGGACACTTCCTAAATACTCTTGCAACTCACCCACGTGGTAAGAAGTAAATATTGGCGAAATAACCCCGTGCTCTACAATTACTCACTCACCTTGTGAAATCTGAAATCAATATTACCATGCGGGCAACAAATGTGATATATTATGAATCCTTACATTTAGTGCGCAGATATCAACTCCAGAAAACCACGTACATTCTTTAGAGTTTGGCTGGTACTGATTTAAATTGAGCGATTTGCCTAATTCAGAACCACGTATATATGGGCAACATGTGGTTATGATGTTAATTGAATAGTTTTGTGGTCAATTTTTAGGTTTGCAAAATTGTTTTTATTTTTTTAACTGGATGTCTGGATCAGTTTACGTGTAAATCAACTAATTTCGAGACGTACACTGAAGGTAACAATTGAGCATGACCCCCAGTTAGATGAGTTGAATATGTTCAATGAAAGCTGTCACATGATTAAATATTTGGAAATACGGGCAAAGGCCATAATCTTTTTTGAATTTCTTTTGTAATAAGAATATTTTTTCTATTTATTTTAAGCTCAACTTTTTGCTTGGTGCGTTCAAGCGTTGGGGTAAATGATCTACATAATAAACAGGCCTGTAATATGAAACATAAATTGATAGCGCGCGCGGTTAAGAGATACTCCATCGTCAATTGCTAATTAACTCCATGAATATATATTAACACGCGTGGGGCTTCTGTCTGGGGCTTTTAAAGAGATCTAAGGCTTTGGCCCTTTTAAACAGAATATTCAGCCCTTCCGCTGCCAAAATAAACAGAAAAGGAGATAGTGGGTCCCCTTGCCTTAATCCTTTCTCCATTCTGAACTCTCCTGTAGGTGATCCGTTCACAAGAACTGAGACAAAAGCTGACGACAGGCACTCTCTCATCCAACTGACCCACTTCTCTGGAAAACCAAACTTACCAAGCATATCCAGCAGGAAATTCCAACTGAGATTATCATATGCTTTTTGAAAATCCGACTTAAGGATTACTCCCTTCTGTTTTCTCCTCTTCCACGTGTCCACTATCTCGTTAGCAATTAAAACCCCATCTTGTATGTTTCTCCCACCCACAAAAGCTGATTGTTCTTTAGAGATCAGGGTCGGCATAACACATTTAAGCCTATCAGTCAAGACCTTGGCCAAAATCTTGTAAGCACAACCAATAAGGCTAATGGGTCTAAAGTCAGCAAGCCCAATAGGGTTTTGTACTTTTGGGATAAGAGTAATAAAGGATCTATTCAGCCCAATAGGAATCTTAGAATTGGAATAAAATTCCTCAAAGAATTGCAAGACATCACCTTTTATTGATTTCCAGCAGGTTTTAATAAATGATAGGTTATAACCGTCAGGCCCAGGGGCCTTGTTGCCGTCGCATGAAGCAATTGCTTTCCAAACTTCCTCCTCCCCAAAAGGTTTGGTAAAAAAATTCAGCATGAGTAGCATCCAGAGAGTTCTGAAGAGTACCCCCAATTTTCGGTCTAGAAACCCAGCTTTCCTTAAACGCATGTTGAAAGTGAGCTTGCACATGATTTTTAACCTCCAAAGGATCCTCCATGCATACAGACCCCTTCAACATTTACAGAGCTTAGCATGTTGCGATTGTGTCTGCCATTTGCAATTAAGTGGAAAAACTTTGTTTTTTTGTCGCCTTTCAAAGTCCAATCTAACCTGGATTTTTGGAGCCAGATCCATTCCAACCTTCTACTTAATTTCCAAAATTCCCCTTTAAGATCCTTTCTCTTAAGTTTATCAGCCTCAGACAGCACCCCTGACTCAGCCGACAGATCCAACTGATTGATTTGAGACTCCACCTTATCAATGCACTCCTGCACATTTTCGAAAACTTCTGTGTTCCGTACTTTAATCACTTCTTTAAGTTCTTTCAACTTCTGCCAGTTTATGACCACCCCGACCCTGAATATTACACGATTCCCAAAACTCCTTCACCAATTTCCTAAAAGAGGGGTGAAGTGTCCAAGCATTAAGGAACTTGAACGACTTTGGTCCCCAATCTCTAGCATCCACTTTTAAAAGAATAGGACAATGGTCAGACAGAATTCTCCCGAGCCCCCACAACTTCCAATTACAATGAGTAAACCAGGTCGGGTGAACAAGAAACCTATCCAATCTACTCCATTGAGAATCATTATCAGACCTCGCCCACGTATATTTCCTACCGAGTATTGGAAGGTCCATTAATTCCAAACTATCAATAAATGAGTTAAAATCAGACATCCCTCTATCTCTATTAGAGCACCCCTGCCTCTCGCCCAGATTTCTAATCTCATTGAATCCCCCCCCCCCCTGCACCATGGATCAGGAAAGTGGTTCTTAATAGATAAAATTGACTTCCAGGCCTCATTTCTTTCCAGGCAACTACAAGGACCATAGACATTAACAAGCACACATTGAAATGAGTTACGAATGGAACCTGATAAAACTTGGAAGTTTCTGCCAGAGCAACTCCCAAGGAGTGTGAAAATCGAAGGATTCCATATGGAGAGAAGGCCACCGGATGACCCCTTTGCATCAACCTCTGAATACTGAAAATCCCTCTGACCCCAGATCGATCGGACAAAGTTATCTGAAATCTCACCCTTTTTGGTTTCCTGGAGCAAAAGAATGTCAACTTTATGATCCCGTAAACTCTTCTTAAGCTTGCTCCGTTTTTCTTTTCTCCCCAGACCCCTAGCATTCCAAGACAAAATGTTCACCATTTAATGCTTGGTGTGTTAATCTGGGGCTTCTGTCTTTTCTTTGGTGTTGTGTTGAGCTCTTTTCAACACTTTTCGGCTGTATATTGCTATTTTCGCTTTGTTTTGGTCTGGGTTATTGGTCTCTTGGCCATTGTCCCATTCCAGTCTAGCGCTTATAGCTCCTTATTCCGCCTCTTTTAATTCAATATATTTTCTTTTGACGATCAAAAAAAAAAAAAAAAACACGCGTGGGGCGTATCCCCTAATTTACGACTATTTAATTACCCCATGAGAAAGCAAAAGAGAGCAGAGCTAGAGAATCGATTCTGGAAGACATTAGGCAAGAAAAGTATATGAAACATTAGACCAGTAATTGAGTTGCTTATCATTTATTTAACTACAAATGCTAAAACTTGTTGATGAGTTTGATGTTTGCATGCATGGAAGTGGTTTCAAACTTTGCAATGATCGATGTTTAATTCTCACTGCATATCGATTTCAAATAAATATTAAAAACAACCAGATACATGGCAACCTAAAAAGTGCTCACTACGACAAAATTAAGCACGCCGAATTTCTTAGAGTTACAGGTAAAGTAATCTCGTGTAACGTTTGGCTTCTGAATTTCTTAGAGTTACAAATGTATGCTGGTAACGAATCGCTATGGAACAAACCAATATGCTGCCTAATGATGTTATGAAATGACGCCAACGTTCTCTACGACCAAATAATGAGAGATCCCTCACCTTTTGCATTGGGCACTGTTAGGTTTATTGGCATTTTCCGGGTTATGTCAAGCCTTTCGGAGTCTGTAATTCGGTTATTGGGGTTTGGGAAGTAGAGTGTTTAGGAGTTGAGTCTAGATGCTCCATTCGAGAATTTCAAGCTTCATGATCAAGCCATGGCCAAGTCAAGTGCTTCGAAGCCCAATCCAATGAGGTATATCCGTGCATATCATTTGTGCATTTAGGGCATTCAAAATAACATGTTTTAATGTGCATTAGGTTGGCTTATTAATGTTTAATTCGGATCTTACATTTCAAATAAGTTAGGCATTAGGATTTAGCTTTGAGCTTATTGCGTCTGCACGCGTCTACACGCGTCTGGCTCTGGCTGTTGAGATTGTGCCAAGTGTCTAAATCCTGACGGTGCGTCTACACGGGTCTGGCAGACTCTTTAAGTGGCCACATGTCTTGTTTTGAGTGGCTATCTTCTTGTGCACGAAAATTGGCACTATATAAGCCATTTTTCTTTCATTTTCACACACCCACTTGAGAGAAAATCAGCCCTTTTTAGAGAGAGAAAGTCTCATCTTTTCTTCATCCTTCTCTCTTTTGTGAACTTGATGTTCTTGATGATTTGAGCTTGCTCTTCTCATCTTTCTTCAATCTAGAGTCTTCCTCTCCATGGATCTACTCTAGGTTGATTTTAGTTTTCAAAAACTTTCATAAAAATCCAATCTTTTTCAAATTCTCATCTTTTCTTCATCCTTCTCTCTTTTGTGAACTTGATGTTCTTGGTGATTTGAGCTTGCTCTTCTCATCTTTCTTCAATCTAGAGTCTTCCTCTCCACGGATCTACTCTAGGTTGATTTTAGTTTTCAAAAACTTTCATAAAAATCCAATCTTTTTCATACATCTTGTTGTGTTGCCTTGTTTCTACGTGAGCCGGTTGAACCGGTGCCGAGTTGACTCGGAGATCAAGATGGGTGTGCTTGTGGAGTCCATGGAATCAAAGAGGAGTACGGGGTACTACATCAAGAATTGGAGCTAGGTGTCACAAGGGGCTTGTTGGGTAATTCCTAGTCTTGTTAATTCTTGTAAACCTTTTGATTTATGGAATGCATGAGTAGGACTAGGCCGTGGTTTTATGCTTAGGGTGTTTAGACCCTAAGTAGTTTCCACGTATATCGTGTGTTTTGTCTCATTAGTTTAATTACTCTATATTGAACTTGTTGAGTTGTTTGACTTGCCATGGTGAATGATTAAATTGGTTGAAATCAAAGTGGTTTATTTTTAAAGTGGTCGTCCTATTCACCCCCCCCCCCCTCTAGGACTTGTAGTGCTTTGCATAATTTCAATTGGTATCAGAGCCCGTGTGCTCTTTGTTTGCTTAATTGCTTGAGTTGATCCTTTGTTGTGCAATGGATAGGACGGGTCCTATGGAAGGAGGGTCAAATTCTCGACCCCCTTACTTTGATGGGAGTGACTACTCTCTTTGGAAATCAAAAATGAAGAACCATTTGATTGCTCTAGGCATTAGAGTTTGGAGGTCCGTTCTTTATGGTTATGAAGAACCCACGGTTGAGGATCCTAGCACTAAAGAGGTTAAGAAGAAAAACGAATCGGAGTAGAGTCCGGCGGATATTGAGAGTTGTGAGATGAACTCACGTGCTTTGAGTGCTATTTACAATGCTTTGTCTAAATCCGAAGTCAATCGCATTTCCTCTTGTGTCACGGCAAAAGAGGCTTGGGAAATTCTTCGTACCTCCCATGAGGGAATTGAAACCGTGAGAGTCTCTAAACTCCAAATGTGCACCACCAAATTTGAGGAACTTAAAATGCTTGATGAAGAGACTTTTGATAGCTTCATAACTAGGCTCACCGAGATCATTAACACATTTCATAGCCTTGGGGAACCTCTTTCTAATCTCAAAGTGTGTCGTAAGATCCTTAGGTCCCTTCCCTCTAGGTTCTTGACCAAAGTGACTTCCATAGAAGAACGGTCGGATGTTGATGACATAACTTTTGTTGAGTTGGTTGGTAAACTTCAAATCTTTGAACTTAACCACTTGTCGGACTTCAAACCTTCGAAGTCCGTATCCAAGACCGGTAGGGATATTGCTTTTAGGATCGATAATGAGGAAAACACCGAGGCTAGCGACCCCGATGAGAGTCTTGATGATGAGGAATTGACCTTGCTCATTAAAAACTATAAGAGATTTGCGACACTTCGGAAACCTAGGTCTAGAGACCTAGGTGAGAGTCCCAAGCTTTCGAGTGGCTTTGGAACTAGTGGTAAGAAACTTTTGTTTTATAAGGGTAAAACTTCACAAGGTATCCAATGTCGTGAGTGCCACGGTTTCGGGCACATTCAATCCGAGTGTGCTAATACTCTTAAAAAGAAATTTAAGAAGGGTTTTAAAGTGTCATGTGAAGATGATAGCGACAATGAGGGTAGTGAGTGTGGGGCATATGAGCTTAGTGAGGGAAATTCTAACGTCAATGTGTTGGTTTCTACCATAGATCATCCTACCTCTCCTAAGTCTCCATCTGAATCTTCCTCTTCAAGTGTTGGGAGTGTTGTGAGCAAGATGTCTAGTGACAAAGTTAAGTTAGCTCTTGAGGTTGAACAAAAAGAAGAAGTTTTTGAGTTTGAGAACATTCAAGAGGCTTATAATCAATTGTTCCTTGATCTTGAGAAGCTAGCCAAGAGTAAGTTGAGCTTAGAGTCTACCCTTAAAATTGTGGAGAAAGAGAAAGCTTCTCTTAGGGAGGATCTTGTTGCTACCTCTTGTGAGTTAGAAGAGCTTAAGGCTTATAATGGCAAATTAACCGATAAGTTTGCCGCCATTGAAAAAGAGAGGATTGAGGGGTTGAAAGAGATTGAGAAAGCTAAGTCTAGGATTAGTGAGCTTGAGAGAGATCTTGGTGAGGCTAGTGAAGCCATTAAGAGGAATGAGTGTGGGGCTACGTATTTAGCCGAAATGACTAGGTCTTTTAGAGACAAGAGTGGTCTAGGCTTTATAGATCCTCCTTCACTTCAATCGAAGTCTAGTGAAGAGCCTAGTAAGAAGATCTCTTTTGTGAGTGTCGGGACTACTTCTAGTCCTTCTTCCTCTAGAATGCCCATTCCCATGGTGTTGGAGTCCTCCAAGAAGAAAACTCCTACGTGTCATCTTTGTGGTGTGGAGGGTCATATTCAACCTCATTGCAATCGGATGTTTGTGAGTGCTAAGTCTAAGGTTGGTGATTCTCTCTCTAGCAAGACCAAACCAATAGGGGGTGAGTCTCCTAAGAAGAAAGTCTTGACTTGTCACCATTGTGGGGTTGAAGGACATATTCGTCCTTTTTGCTATCGCTTGAAAAGAGCAAGTGTCAAGAAGGGTCGAACTCAAAGACCCATGAACCGTTTTGTTCCACGTAGCGTGGTTCTTGGTCAACCTAATGTTGGAAGACCTCGTGGTGCTACACCTTCGCCACCTAAGTCTCAAAATGATGAATTTCTCACCAAGTTGTCTCTTCTTGCTACTCAATCGTCATACATTGTTGAAGAGATAAACAAGTTGTCTTTGCATGCTAAGAATTGGAATAATGCTTCTTATGTTCAAAACAAATCAAATCATGCTTGGAAGAAAGTTGATAATGCTTCACATGTCTCACAACCTCCAAATACTCTTAGGGAGTTTGGGGGTTCTTCTTCTCTTCATTGAGTTTAGTTGGTTGCATGTCACTCTTGTGTGTTTCATGTCATGTTTGAGTCTAGAGTGGTCATGTGTTTTTTTTTGTTTAGTGTTTGAATTGATTTTCATTTTGTCTTTTGTTTTCATTAGTTAAATGCATTTAGGGTCATGTTTTGGTCTTTTTGTTTGTGTGCTTGCTTGTCGAATGTTTGTGTGCTTGTCGTGTGGATGCTTCTTTCATCATGCATGAGAATAAGTTTGATGCACTTGTTGGTTGGGCATTGAGATTTGAGCATAACCATTGGGATCATTGAAGTGTGCATTCGTGTTGATATCATGTCGTGTTCATTGTCTTGAGTGAATCTCATGCTCTCCTCTATTTGCACACACTCTTTTGAGGCTTGATCCTTTTGGTGTTTAAGGGTACTCATTCCTATCTTGGTTAGAGTCTACTTGATTGGACTTTTGATTGACCAAATGCTTGAGTTCACCTTTAGATGCTTTCCCCCATTGATTTTTCTCAAGAGCTACCGTCTAAGGATTAGTGTGAAAGCTTCCTTGGTGCATAAAAGAGTGAGACCCTTGTTCAAAAGAAATCATGCTTGTTGAAAAGAATCCCAAACAAAGTTAAAAAAAAAAAAGAAAAAAAAAAGGGAGATATTCATTGTGTAGCTCTTTAAGTCTAGATTTGGGGTTGTTGCTCTAGTGCACCCCCTCCTTATTGATCTCGCACCTAGGCGAATGGCTACCTAATCATTGCACCATCCTAGATTTGCGTGTTCCTCTTGGGTCATGGAAATCGAAATGGGGTTTGTGCGTGAAGTCTTTAGGTCCAAGTGCCTTATGGTTTGACTTCACTTGTCTATCTTGCGTGAGTTTCTCTCGAGATTTGGGTGAGTGTCCCTTGGCATTTTTAAGGATCTTGCACCTTCTTATAAGAAGTCACCCACTCACTTTGATAGTAGAGAGCATGAAATTCTCTTGTTGATCACTTGAACTCATGATATTGTCATGTCATGCATTGCTCTTGCTATCTTGGTTGTGTTTGAAAATCGTGTCTCAAAGCAAGCTTGTTCATCTTTTTCTTGCTCATGTGGGAGATGTACATTTTGGTTTCGAAATGCTTGACTTTTGTGACATTGTGTGCTTGATAGTGTGCATTCATTTGGAGTACATTTGTTGAGAGGGAGTCACATTGTGTTTTCATTTGCTAATCACTTCATTATTTGTGTCTTCATCATTGGGAGAGATGCATTTGCTTAGGGGGAGTGTTGTTTTTCAAGAAGCCTTGATTCTCTAGGGACTTTTAGTGTTGAGTGGTTGTTCTCTTCATATAGACTTTTTGTAAGGTGGAGAAGTGATTTTTGGTGTTTTAAAATTTGATTGCAAGTCATCTCATTGTGTGTGCTTGAGTTCATGAGTGAAGTGCATTGGTGAGGGGGAGCAATTTTCTTTATTAAAATGCATTACTTTAGGGGGAGTTTTAATTGTCATATGCATTGCTTGGGCATTTTATAAGTGCATCTCATTATACCTACCTAATCATGTCATGTGCTTACTTGCGTGTTTGCATTGTTATATGTGCTTGTCTAATACATTGGTCTTGCATTCATTCACTTTAGCAGTGCACTGTTTTGGGGGAAGCTTCAACATTTTTCAAGTTTTTAATCCTATAGTGAGAAGTGCATTTTAGTGAGGGGGAGTTGTTTTTTAGTACTTGAGGGTGTCTTGCTTCATCGTTTTGGGAGTTTTTTCATTGAAGTTTAGGGTTTGCTTGACATGGGATTGTTGCGCTCCGATCCAGTGCTTTGAGGTATTCTCCTTCTTCACTACCTCATTTGTTGTTCTCTGTCAAGTTGAAGGGTTGACCACATTCCAATTCTATCTTGTAGCTTTCTTGTTAAATATTTCTGATGATATGTAGACTTGAGGTATAATTTGTGTGTTGTGCTGCTATTCTGGTTTGCTCACTTGAGATTTGCTTTGAGCTGCTCTCTAGTTGATGTGCTAAATATGTGGTCTGGATTTCTTGCTGCTGGTATGCTTTGCTCTAATCTGTGTGAGGTTTTAATTGCTACCATTGCTTAGTCTTGCTCATCTTGTATGCATATGCTCCTCCCTGGTTTCCGTGACAAAAAGGGGGAGATTGGTTGGCTTGTGAGAAGGGTTGGTCGTACCTTGCAATGCTTGAGTAGTTGCATGCTTAATATTATCTCCTGCTTCTTAGTTTGTGTGCCTGTGGTTAGGTTTTTGCATCTGTAGCCTGCTTACTTTAACTATGCCTTGGTCTCGATGCGTCGTTTAGTCTTGCATGCTTTGCTTCATGGATGATAGCTATCTTATTGCTTTGTCTTCCGTTGCACCATATTGTTGTTGCTATCATATTCCATATATATGCATACTTGTGTTGGATGAGCTTCTTTTGGGGCAAACATGTTGGAGTTGATTGATTCATGATATTTTATGCCCATGTTGGGGGCAAACATGGAAATCACAAATACAGGATATTTTATGCCCATGTTGGGGGCAAACATGGAACTTACATATTTGTGATACTTTGTGCCCATGTTTGGGGCAAGCATGGTTTTGATTTGTATAGCCTGCTACTCTTTCATTGAATCTATTGCTTTCATGTGGGTATCTTGGCATATGTTTTGTGTTGAAGTTCCATGGCAGGTTCTTGGAAGCTTTTATCTCTAGTTGACTCAAGTTTTTGGAAAGTTCTTGAGTTAGTTAGTGTTTGCTTCCTTGTAATGATTCTTGTTATGAAGGGTTTTGTCCCGGAAAAGCCAAAGGGGGAGATTGTTAGGTTTATTGGCATTTTCCGGGTTATGTCAAGCCTTTCGGAGTCTGTAATTCGGTTATTGGGGTTTGGGAAGTAGAGTGTTTAGGAGCTGAGTCTAGATGCTCCATTCGAGAATTTCAAGCTTCATGATCAAGCCATGGCCAAGTCAAGTGCTTCGAAGCCCAATCCAATGAGGTATATCCGTGCATATCATTTGTGCATTTAGGGCATTCAAAATAACATGTTTTAATGTGCATTAGGTTGGCTTATTAATGTTTAATTCGGATCTTACATTTCAAATAAGTTAGGCATTAGGATTTAGCTTTGAGCTTATTGCGTCTGCACGCGTCTACACGCGTCTGGCTCTGGCTGTTGAGATTGTGCCAAGTGTCTAAATCCTGACGGTGCGTCTACACGGGTCTGGCAGACTCTTTAAGTGGCCACATGTCTTGTTTTGAGTGGCTATCTGTGGACGGCCCACCGAGATTCGGCGCGATTCGCGTTCGAAAAGATTGTGATTGTTTGAGTCGCCACCCGGATTTTAGGTCCGAACCCGAGAAACCGATAAAAAGATGACTCATTTACCCATTTGAAAAAAAGGATTTCACTGATCTTGATAAAACCAAAGATTTCTCGGATTCGGGGGTTTGGTTACGAGAGGGGAAGGGTTTTACGGCACCCCTCTCGCCCGGTCCGTGAACCGGTCTCTACTCGATGTTCCGTGGGATTTTAAAGAATATTCAAAATTCGATTTATTCACAACATAGGGAGGTTGGGGATGGGAACCACATAAACGATAAAAACATGAAAGATATACCTAAGGTGGATGCTTGTGCTTGATGGTTTACATGAATGATGATGATGATGATAAATGGAATTATTACAAATATTTGCAAAGAAATGAGAAATTACAGGAATTATACAACAAACCCAGAAAATACAAACATTGTGGCCCAACAAACTGTTTTGCAAAGCGGATTCCGGAATAGGGTTGAGCGCTCAAAGACGGAGGCTTGAGCGCTCAAGCCTCAAACCAACCCTTGAGCGCTCAAGGACCATGGCTCGAGCGCTCAATCCAGCCTTCCGGAGTTCTGTGAAACTACACCCTTTTTGTAACTTCTTTTCGTGATCGATCACTTTTTAAGGACTTTCCGGAGAAACAGAGATACAAATAAATTGATCAATCTCATAAAGAAGGATGAAAAGAATGTAATTTCGATGAATCCCCAAAGAAATGTTTGAAAATAGAAGGAAAGAGGGGAATCAAATCCACGAGCACAACAATAATAACTCACACACACACACGATTAACAAGTTACATCAAGATCCATCATCGAATCAACTAATAACCCATAAAACACCCAAGAACAGCTTGAGCGCTCAAGTTAATGACCTTGAGCGCTCAAGCCGTAAGCTGGCCTACCAGTTTCTGACTTAAAAAAGATGATCGATGATTCTCAGGACCTCAAACATTTTACACATGAGTAAAGAAAGAAAATCCAACCACCATTTTGCATTTAAAATGGTAAGTTCACAAAGGTTTTGGGCTTTGATCATCATAATATAGTTAATTAATACTCATGCATGTGTTTTTGAAATAGAAATGAACTGTTTTAAAGATATCATGAACACAGATAACCATTGTATGATGATCGAAGCCAGAAAGGAACTCGAGATTCACAAAAAAGAATTTAACCAGAACTGCGCTTGAGCGCTCAACCCCCGTTGCAACTGTAATTTTGAAAATGGTTTTTGAACAACTCTCAGACCTCTGTGAGTTCAAGACAAGTAAAAAGAACTTGCTTGAACACACTGGTCTTCCTCAGAAGAACCAAAACAGTGAGACTTTCACATTTCGACTACCTTTCGGGAATACTTGAAGTTTGGACTTGATTCTGGGCTCGGGGTTGGATGATTGTGGATGATTTAGTCTATATTATGAACGAATTAGACAATGTGGGAGGTTGGTTGGTGATCAAGAGCTTGATTTCTGGTTTTTGACGAGTGGTATTGCAAAAATGGTTTTGATGATTTGAAGGAGTGGTTTTGTAGAGAGAGAGAGAGATGATCGAATTTCTGAAAGATTTGGGAGCTGGAGTGTGAGAATGGGTCACCTCCAAAACCGGGGGTGATGGGTGGATTTTATAGAGTGAGTGGGAGGGAAGAGAGGAGAGAGAAAGAGTGGGTTTTGTATTTGGGGGTATTTTTGGGTGTATTTCTGGAGTTAGTGGGGTGTATATACGTATAGAGATCGTAGCAGATCATTCCCAGACGCTCCCATGCAGAAAATCTCATGATTAGATATTCTGCAGGTTGCTGACTGGATCAGAGTTGAGCGCTCAAAGCCGTGGGCTTGAGCGCTCAAGGTGCTTTCTCCTGGTTGAGCGCTCAAGGCTAGGGGATTGAGCGCTCAGGGTGCTTGATGGCAGATTGCTGGCTTGGCTTGGTTCAACAGTGTTTGGTTTGGTTTGGGTTATTTTGGTTGCTGCTTGGTTAATTTGGTCAAGTTCAAGTCAAACTCACAAGTTCCAGGTAATCATGATTGGTCCGCTTCATCATTGGAAATGCTCGAGTGCATTTTGGATTCAAAATTGGGGTGTCTACACTATCTTCTTGTGCACGAAAATGGGCACTATATAAGCCATTTTTCTTTCATTTTCACACACCCACTTGAGAGAAAATCAGCCCTTTTTAGAGAGAGAAAGTCTCATCTTTTCTTCATCCTTCTCTCTTTTGTGAACTTGATGTTCTTGATGATTTGAGCTTGCTCTTCTCATCTTTCTTCAATCTAGAGTCTTCCTCTCCATGGATCTACTCTAGGTTGATTTTAGTTTTCAAAAACTTTCATAAAAATCCAATCTTTTTCAAAGTCTCATCTTTTCTTCATCCTTCTCTCTTTTGTGAACTTGATGTTCTTGGTGATTTGAGCTTGCTCTTCTCATCTTTCTTCAATCTAGAGTCTTCCTCTCCATGGATCTACTCTAGGTTGATTTTAGTTTTCAAAAACTTTCATAAAAATCCAATCTTTTTCATACATCTTGTTGTGTTGCCTTGTTTCTACGTGAGCCGGTTGAACCGGTGCCGAGTTGACTCGGAGATCAAGATGGGTGTGCTTGTGGAGTCCATGGAATCAAAGAGGAGTACGGGGTACTACATCAAGAATTGGAGCTAGGTGTCACAAGGGGCTTGTTGGGTAATTCCTAGTCTTGTTAATTCTTGTAAACCTTTTGATTTATGGAATGCATGAGTAGGACTAGGCCGTGGTTTTATGCTTAGGGTGTTTAGACCCTAAGTAGTTTCCACGTATATCGTGTGTTTTGTCTCATTAGTTTAATTACTCTATATTGAACTTGTTAAGTTGTTTGACTTGCCATGGTGAATGATTAAATTGGTTGAAATCAAAGTGGTTTATTTTTAAAGTGGTCGTCCTATTCACACCCCCCCCTCTAGGACTTGTAGTGCTTTGCATAATTTCAGGCACCTTGAAACTTAGGGATGTGGGAGTTCATGTAAGCACTCCAAATAATGTGTTTTCTTGGTGCTGAAAGATTACCCACACCGGAATCAAATTCACAAAAACTTGGTTGACACTGTTCTGAACCGGTACATTCCTCCCATTTTACCAAGTAGTAATCGGCCAGCATCATACCAAGCATGCTTCACATTGGCATTCCCTCTGCATTTTTCGCCACGACCTCACAGAAAATGCGAAAAGATTCCAACCGAACTTGTCTGGTTGGACCAAAACATAGGTTCGTTAACGACGCAAATTATTTTTTTTTTGTTATGATTTTGTTGGAACATGTGGCTCATATGGAGAGGTATCAAGAAGTTCTAGTAAATGCCAAATGCGAAGCAGAGCGCAGTGAGGGAAGCAAAGCGACTGAATTGAGCGGAGCGAAGCGAAGCATCTGGCCCATCACGGATTCAACTATTTGGGCTGGGCCTATGTTTGGGGGGTGCCGGGGGCGAAGGCCCCGCAGTATGATGGTGTAATTAGGGTTGGAATAAAGTACGGGTATAAATAGTCTCTATTGTAAAAATCCTAGACGACTTTAATCAAATAACATACTCACCTCTCGCTCCCGTGGAGGTACCTGGTTTTGGGGGAGCCACGTAAAATCCTATGTCGATTTCATTGCTGTTTTCATATTCCATAATTGTGTGTGTGATTGGTTTGCGCTGACAGATTTCATGCAATCTTTCCGTTCTTCTACTCTTGTCATGCCATTCTGTATGAGAGTAGCAAATTGCTCTGAAAATGGAATGTTGATTTCGCTCTGCTCCTCATGACCATGATGCTCCATCTATTCATTCAACAAGAAACTCAATTGGATCAGAAAAATTACTATAGGAAGTTCTTCTGATTGACTAATTGTTCATGAAAAACATGAAGAGAAAAGAGAAACAAAGGCCTTAGCTCTTCAGATATTGTTGTCTCGTTGGAGATTCTTGAACTCAGAGACAGATATAAGAGGGAGAATAATGGTGTTGGAGTTGAATTCATAGGTTGAAAT
This sequence comes from Vaccinium myrtillus, assembly GCA_016920895.1. Lineage (NCBI taxonomy): Eukaryota > Viridiplantae > Streptophyta > Magnoliopsida > Ericales > Ericaceae > Vaccinium > Vaccinium myrtillus. The sequence continues at coordinate 13,276,020 of CM029272.1, read as the reverse complement.
GTGTAAAATCTTGCACTCGTGGGTTCCACCGAAGCTGGAGATCTATATCTTGCATCAGAGTTGCTGTAAAACAACACAAGGATTAATGTATAAGTATGTGCGAAACATGATTAATGGAACCAAGAAATCAAGAAAAAAAAAAGTTCTTTAACATGCTCATTTTCAAACATGATTATACAAAAGGTTGAATCATTGATATATCTTAAACAAGGACGGAGTAAATCAGATCTATTCTTTTGCATAAAATGGTAATTTTGATCCCATATCTTGCAATGATATATATATATATAGAGAGAGAGAGGAGTTATCTAGTCCGGGAATCCCGGATCTGGGACTCCACCTTCCCGATATTTTTTTTATGATCCGAACCGTCTAATGTCTTCAAAAGGTGTTTTCAAGGGTTCCCGCAAGAAATCATCAAAAAAAAAAGAAAAGGGAAGGGCTTGATCCAAACAGTTTTTCACAAAACTATTTACAGTTTTAAAAGCATCAAAACACCGAAAAACCTCCAATCCGGGATCCTTGATAGGATCCGTGGCGTATATATATGTATGTATGTATGCATGTATGTATGTATGTACTTCCTAACAATTGCAAAATGGTTGCTGATAAAAAAAAAAATGCATGTAGTTGTACAAAATAGATTTTCCGGAGTACCAAAAACTAAAATGTTTTATGTATGTATGTACTTCCTAACAATTGCAAAATGGTTGCTGATAAAAAAAAAAAGATGCATGTAGTTGTACAAAATATATTTTCCGGAGTACTAAAAACTAAAATGTTTTACAAAATAGCGACAAAAGTGAAACATAAACAACTTTACTCATCTTGATTATTTGTAAAAGAATTCACATCTATCTTTGAGAAAAAAGAAGGGAAAAATTCAAAATTCCCCCCAAACTTTACACCAAATGTCTCATCGCCTCCCAAACTTTCAAAAAACTCAATTTTACTCCCAAACTTTCATTCCGTTATTCAAATAACTCCTTCCGTCTCAATCTGTTAAAGAACTAACGAGATATGCTAACTTGGATGTTTTGGGCCGTTAAATATGCTGATATGGTACCTCTGTCCACTTAAAATGTGACATGTGTACTTCAAGTCCTCTCTCTCTCCCAAACACACGGAGTCTTACCCATCTCTGATCATCTACCAATCACCATTGCCGACCAAGAACCAAAGCCACCGACACCCAAACACCGCCGCGCCATAACACCTACAAACCCCAAAACCTAGGTCATTGGAGAAGAAGGTTTTGTTGGTCTTCTGACCAAATCTGGAATTCGGGAATATCCATACAAATATCAATTCTCTGACTACTCAGCTGTAGGAATCTGGAGGTTTGGTGGAATTGAATTCTTTTTCAATTCTCTGACTACTCAGATGTAGGAGGAAGATGGGTTTAGTTCAAAACTTACACAGCAAGATTCAGTTGGTGAGATGTTGCAAGATTCAATTGACGCCACGATCACCATCGATTGGGGAATTGTTGTTATTTAATGGCCGCTGCCGCCTCTACGTTGTTGTTTCCCCAAAATCAGGTTGGGTTTTGGGGAGTTGTGGGGCAGAGATGAGGGGAGACGAGAGAGAGAGAGAGAGTGAGTGTGTGTGTGTGTGTGTTTTTTTTTTTTTCCTCTGGGCCGTTTTGGGGCGTTTGTGCCACCACTAACGGTTTTTACTTTGTTAAACTCCAACTCATCATTTTCCGTCAGTGAAGTAACGGATTGGGACGGAAGGAGTCATTTTAATAACGGAATGAAAGTTTGAGAGTAAAATTGAGTTTTTTGAAAGTTTGGGAGGCGATGAGACATTTGGTGTAAAGTTTGGGGGGCATTTTGAATTTTTCCCAAAAAAGAATGAAAAAAAAGGGAAGTATCAGTAAATAAATGGAGACGTCATACTTGGTTGCTATTGATCAACTTGATTAGAGCAGAACAGCTTGTCCCCTGCCAGTTGACTTATTTTTTGTAGGAGTTGGACTTGTGCAATCTTATTTTCCTGTTAGCAAACATAATTGAAGTGAAAAACTAATAAATCCACTCCTCGATGTTCCAAACTACTTTTTTTTTATAAAATAAAAAAAAAAACAAATAAGGAACTAGTAACTCAGTGTGGCATTTTTGAATCAACACCACACTACACTTGAACGAGGTAAGAATTTTGAAAGCTTGGACAATAGAGCAGGAACATCGATGCATGTTGAAGTGGTTATTGGCACATTTGTCTGAATTGTTTCGAGAGCTTAAAAACAACAATATCCACCATGAAATATATGATATAACCAATTAACAATACAATATTTGAAAAATCTAAATTGGATTTTTGAAAAATAAAAAACATTCGAGTCAAATTCTGAAAATTTATGCACCCAAACAGGATGGTAATTGGATCCCTGACCAATGAGATTGGGAGCTCTGAAACTAGCAACATAATTGGGTACGATGTGGGAGTTCATGTAAGCACTCCAAATTACGTGTCTTCTCGGCGCCGAGAGATTGTCGACTCCAGAGTCAAAGTGATTGGTCTTCCTTTTTCCTCGGTATGACTCTAAAAAATAATAGATGCCTCAACCCATTTTCATCCGCTTCCGATGACAAAGCACTGCACATTAGGATTTGGAAAACAGAAAAGAATCAAAGATTAGCAAACAAATTATTCTGTGAAGAAGTGATATAATAAGTGGCTTTGTTTGGTTGGTAGTTTTGGGAATAATAATTTTGTACAAGGTTGTGTAACTTTTTGCCTTTGGTAAATTTTTTTAACGTTTGAATAATTTTTTTTTTAATTTTTTGGACAGAGATACAAAAGATACATCCAAAATTAAAAAAGAAGAAAAAAAATTTGGTTGTTTCCCATTTGATAAAATGGGAATTGCATAAAATCAAATGGGGTAATTTAGCAAATGAGAAAACCATTTGCTAAAATCAACCTATTTTTATTCGCTAAAATGGGTTGATAATGGGAATTTCATTTTCTTATTTGCTAAAATCACCTACTTAACATTGGCTATAGTAAAGCACATTCTCTCTCTCTCTCTCTCTCTAAACTCCTGGTATTCCAGATCTAGAACCTCCGCCTGGGGGGGGAGCGGCTCCTCCGCCTCCTCCCCCCGGGCTTCATCTTTTTTGCCCTTCTCTCTTCTCACCTCTTTCCCCTCTCCTCTCTCTTCCTTCTTCTTTTTTTGCAGGTTTTGCTGCCGATTCACGGCTTTGGGTTCCCCGGTGTCCAGGCGGCTGTGGCGTATTGGTGGTGTTGGGTTCCCTTGGTCTCTCTTCCGTTCGTTTCCGGATCCTTGCCGGCCGCTTTCTGCTCTCTTGTTTTCCGCCGGTTTCTCTGTGGGGCGAATCCGGTTTTGGGCTTAACGGCTATGGTGACTTGAGGCTCCTCCATCTTCTTGTCTTTGGCGTCATCTCTCCGCCGGTTTTACTGTTGGGTGGACCGGTTTTGGTTAACGGCTAGGATTTTTGATGGCTTTAGATGGGTTGTGGGTTGTGCTCTGCAGCGGGTTTTCCGGTCGGCGGTGGTGACGTTGGCTGCGGTTGTTTGAGACTTTGGTGGTGGCCAACAATGGTGGATCTTCGTGTGATGATGGTGGTGGTGTTGATAATGCAGATGGGCAGCAACAGGGGTATGAATTGAGGTGGCGGTGCGGTGGGAGCGGGGCTCGTGGCGGCAGCAGCGTGGTGAGGGACTGCATTGTGGATGATGGGCGGCTGGTTTTTGGGGGGTGCGGTGGCAGGCGTGGTGGATTGTGGTTGTCGTGTGCTGTTGTTGCTTACTCGGTCGTTGGTGGCCGTTTTGGGTGGGCAGTTGTGGCTACGGCGGCGGCGGTTCATTTCATGCTTTGGCGGCTGCTTTGGATTGAGGGTTTTAGGGCTTTTTCTTTCTGGGCTTGTGGCCCATTGGCTTTGCACCTTTTTTGATCTGGGTTTAACCTTGGGTGTCCGATTGGTTCCTTGCCAATCTTTTGGTTTTGGGTCTGAAGAGGCTATGATCTACTTGTGGAAGGTTGTTTCCCAAGTTGGGATGCCGTTTTTCTTCTTCCCTTTTAATCGTTGTTTTCTCAATGATTAATAAAGTTTTATCTTTCAAAAAATCACCTACTTAACTCTATGGGATTCCCATTGTATCAAATGAAAAACAAGGGTTTTGATAAGAAATCACTAAAAATAAAAAAAAACGGATGACGAAACTGTAAAAACTTTCAACGATAACTAACTACAAAACAAGCAAATATAACTTTTTGGGCTTACTCATTAATGACACAGTAAAAAAGAGACAGATAGATACCAACTCCATGGCAATCACCATCTTCAGGTTGTCTGCATGCATGTAGTGAATTCAGTAGCTTGCTTGATATTAGCATTCCCACAATCCCACCACATTTCTCCGCCACCGCCGCAGTGAAAATTTCAAACCTTTTCAACCGAGCTAATTGCCTGGTTGGACCAGAATTTGAGTTCTTATGATAGCTGGATGTCCGGGTCAGCTTACGCGCATCTCAACTAATTCTGCAGCGCTGGAGGTAACGATCAGACATAAATCCTAATGGCCCCTAGAGTTTTGCTAGCAAGGGGAATCAAACCTGAGATCTTAGGTGGGAACAAACCCCAAGGCAAGACTACTTTGTCAATTCTTTGGGGTTGGCTACTTGAATACTTCCCCAAACTCTTTGTTTGTATTCTTTTTTGAACTTACTTGGTGACAAGTTATGACAGTGCGAGATCACAAAAAAATGAAGAAAAAAATAGCGACAAAGAATCGATAGTCTTTTGCGAGATGAGGCAGCTTATAATTCAGAGAAGAGCATTATTTACATTTAATTAGGGAATAGAGAAACCAAATTCTTATGTAATCGTTTTTTGTAGAGTATGGTGATAGACACGTGAAATCCATGCATTTAAGCGCCTAAGTAAGGTAGAGTTAGCGCGTTAGTCGTGCATTTAATCCTCATTTTCCATTTAATGCGTGCACGTGGTTGGATTTGGTGTTTGTGCTTAATTTGCAGGAAATTGAGGTGTTCTGGCGCTAATGGAAGGTATCCGGGAAGGCATGCACGTAGACCAAGAGGAGACAAGTTGTGGAGGCTAAGTGTTCAAGGGAATTATTCAAGGAAACGAAGAAATGACGTCGGGAGCGCTACCCTATTTCTCTAGAGCGCTCAAAAGTGGCAGAAAGCTGGCGAGCGCTACACCTAAAGAGGTGTAGCGCTACCGAAGGTTTAAGGTGGGTCAATGGTCAAGCCGGTCAACTGGTCAAAGTTCGAGGGACTTAAGAGGCTCGGTAGCGCTACCTAGGATTTGGTGTAGCGCTACCGGTTGGTTAGGAAAGCAATTAAACGACATCGTTTTGGGTCTCGCGCGGAATATTTTCAGACTTTTGTTTGTTTTTAATTAGGATAATTGGGATTAGTATAAATACTCTCTTTAGAGCTCGAAATTAGGGTTCCGGAAGTTAGATTTTCCATTTTATTTTTCTGAACTTTTGCGGCTGCTCTGACGATTATTTTGCAGATTCAAGTTTAATTCAAGTTCTTCGAGTTTTTCAGCAATTCAATTCTTGGTGTTCGAATCCGTTCTTCCCTGCAAATTCGTGGTATCGTGTTTTGTTTCTATTTCAGTTATTAGAATCATGGTTAGATCTAGGTTTAATATGTTTGCTGCAATTATTAAAGTCATGAGTGAGTAATTTCATAGAGTGCGGCTGCGGGGCGAAGGCGCTCCGTGGCTAGTTTGATTAATGTTCTACCTCGGGATCGAATTAATTTAATTTTTGAGCAATTTTAGGAGACGAAAACTCTTCTAACAAACAAAACCCAGGCATCGCCGGAATTCGAATGTGCACGGAATCTGGTGACAGGTGGTGCGCATTTGTTAGGGATCCTTTTTCTTATTCTAAAATCAATAAAATGAATAATTGTGGCCCGAGTAAACATTGGTTAGACTAGTTGCGGACACTGGGTTCCCACAGCTGTACTCCTATTTTAAATCCATATTTAATCAAGTTAGTTGGATAATTTAGTTAGTAAATTAATCTCATTGAACAAGGGGTGACTACCTAAGAGCCAGGTCAAACTAGAATTCGACACTTTTGAGTCAAACATCGTTTGTCGTCTCTGTGGTTCGACTCCGGTACTTCCGGATATAGTGCTACGCCGGTCGAGAGTCCTACGCTTGGGACGCGTCTTTATTTTAAGTCACCCGGTTGGTCAAGCATATGGTATGCGGACCCACCACTTATAGACATGCAATTATCAGAGACAATGATGCTCGCAAGTACTATTGAAAACATCATATCACAATTTCATTTTACTCTCACGCATCTCTATAACACGTTAGAGATTAGTGCACAGGGAAGTGTTGGATGTGTAAGCACCATTTATTTAATTTTCAAATTTGGATTTCGCAATTCCATATTATCTAAATGCCGTGGGATGGGACTCTACATTTTGTTGGACAATGTTTATCACAACGATTTCGTGCCGTTGTCCATGTTGTAAAACCTAATTACAAATCCACCTATACTTGGAAAATATTTACTATGAGGATTTGTGAATTTAATTCCATCCATCACACCACATTTATCTTTACAATTGGTTTACACCCCAAAACTTGAATGCAAATCCACCTATACTTGGAAAACATTTACTATGAGCATTTCTAAATTTCTCTTCCTAATATACTCCTACCAGACTATGAATTAGTACTATTATTTACTATTAGTGTACTCTTGAAAGGGAATGTCATTAAATATTTAACTTCAATACCATATATGCAAAATTAAGAATTTCAATAGTTCTCAGTCAAAAACTTGAAACGAATCTACTATTTTAGTCCCCACTCAAAACCTCTATTTTGAGAGGCACATTAATTTGTAGATGACAATGTGACCGTGATAATACATGGGAGTACCATCTAATTAATGGTAAATATTTTATTACGGTAGGGACCGCAAAAGCTTGGGTGGATTAGAGACAATGTCCTATTTTTTGGCTTATTAATTTACTTTTAACATTTGTCTTTACTATTGGGGTCCACCCAAGAACTTGTTACAAATCCACCTATACTTGGAAAAACATTTACTATGAGCATTTATCGATTTCCCATTCTAACAATAAAGTTTGAATTACTATTATTTACTATCCGTGTACACACCAATACTTGAAGGGAAATGTCCTTACAGATTTAACTCCGATACCATATATATGCAAATTCTATAGTTATTAGTCAAAAACTTGAAATCGAATTCACTAACGTAGTCCCTATTCAAAAGCAATATTTTGAGAGGCACATTAATCTCAGGAAGATAATTAATATAATGAAAAGATAGATGACTATTAATATAACGAAAAGATAGACGCACATTAATTCTCTTTTCCCTTTTGTCTTTTCATTTCCAGCACTTCGCTGGAAATTTCGCCTACACCTAACACATGTGTCTGGTTTTGGCCTCTAACCCTCGATGTACCCTTTGTCGAGTCTTAATAAAATTTTATTGCCGATAAAAAAAAAAAACCCGAAAAGATAGATGACAGTACTGTCATTTCATGAGAAACTTTAGGGACTACACCAGCTTGGAAGGATGATAATAAGTGTCATACTTTTTGACATTTTTTAATTTTTTTAATAATTTATAATTTATCTTTTGAACATTTGGTCAATGTGTTAAATATGTAAAGAATACCGACTGAACCCTTCAAACCGTACTTACCGAACCAAATCGACAGCGTTTGACTCTGGTTTCTTAGATTTCATTCCAATATCAAGGGTGGAGGATCCGCGGATACAAAGGCTAATATTAGGCATGGGTTGTGCTATGTTGCATCTTGGTGATTTTGGAAGACATTAGGCACAAGTCTAAGAAATTAAGGTAGAGCATTGGCATGTTTGTTGACGATTTTGCTGTTTGGATGGAAGTGGCTCAAAACTTTGTAATATTGCAGATCGATTGCCTTTAATATTAATCAAAAGAATTACTATGCCACTACAAGCAAATTTATTCGCTACGTACTCTAAATCTCTCCCCAACTTTATTACATGAAACAAATTTTTCTTCGACAAGAATATTACAAATAGTTACAGAGTCACGAAAATACACACTAAATGTCGACAAATTCATTGGTTGAAACTCGAAAGTTCAGAAAAACAAGCCTAGCAACGACGATGAAAGCAGGAAGGCTGTTTTTCACTTTTCCATCTGAATATATCATCTTGATTTAGGATATTACAAATAGTTACAGAGTCACAAAAATACACACAAAAATACACACTAAATGTCGACAAATTCATTAGTTGAAACTCGAAAGTTCAGAAAAACAAGCCTAGCAACAACGATGAAAGGAGGAAGGCTGTTTTTCACTTTTCCATCTGAATATACCATCTTGAGTTAGGATATTACAAGTAGTTACAGAGTCACGAAAATACACACTAAATGTAGACAAATTCATTGGTCGAAACTCAAAAATTCAGAAAAACAAGCCTAGCAACTACGATGAAAGGAGGAAGGCTGTTTTTCGCATTCCCTGCCGAATACCTCCTTGCACTGTTTTAATTTCATTGAACCCGGGGATCAATCAGCTTGTTCAGTTCTTGCCTCAAGTTGCTGTAGAATAACGCAAAATTAGCAAATACTCTTCTTGTAAAAGAAATATAATTAATTAACTTGGTTACTTTGAACAACAAGTGAAGGGAGAGGGTATCTTGGCGAAGGGTTTCTCGAGCGGCAACTGAATGGTTTCTCGAAATGGGTGCGAAAATCCATTGTGGAGATTGACTTGCGAAGGTGCAAAGCCCAAAGAGATTCATCTTTCGTTTTGTGATCTTGTTACGGGGTTCAAACACTTGGGTAGCCATTGGAGACGATCTCCAAGCATTTCTGTTTCAGTTTTTGAGAGAGAGGACTTGAAGGTCACCACACCTCTCAAATCCGGATCTACGACTATCGGAGCATCTCCAAGATTAATCACTTGCATATTTGGACTCCCGAGGCGAGGGCTTTCATCCACCTCCGGCCGTTTCAGGCAGCTTTCCTGCGCTTTTCCGGCAGCTTTCGGCCTAAGCGTCCTAAACGGAGTATTGACTAACCTAGTTTCACGATGCGTCTTTCCCTCTTTCTCTCTTTTACGTGAAAGAGTAGCTAGATCTCATGGGTAAACGAAAATCAGCTACAAAGCTAACTTTACGGGATTTTCATGACCAAATTGACAATGCGTTTGATTACTCGGATGTTGAAATTGCTTCTATTGACGAGGAAGATGATATTTCGGTGGTGGCCAAAAATGCCGACGCTGTAGAGTCAGCTGAATTGCCGTTGGTCATCATCACTGAAACTTGGCCTAAACTTGGCACCCGGTCATGGCAACCGAGAGTGGTGGAGTTAACACGACACCACCTCAAGGCGATCTAGGTGTGTCTTGCTATCGCCATGTCTCCCCTTATTCAAGGGGACAAGCCGGAAGATAAAACTAACTTGAATGCTTGGACCAATGGGAAGCTTTGTACTTAACGATGAGGTTAAAATTGGTAAGCTAAGTAGACACCTTAAGAGGCTCCCGATTGAGTATGTGGATAATCAAGTTATGATCCCGCTTAAGATTTCTGAAGATGGGGCAATGAAATGGAAACATGCTATTGTGGGATACTTTGTGGATAAAAGTTTATCTTACTTTCAAGTTAGATCTTGGGCTCAACGGGTTTGGAAAATTGATGTTGAGGATGTTGTCACCTTAGACAATGGGTTTGTTGTGTTCAACTTTAGGGATGAGAACAAGTTGGAATCCATTCTTGAGAATGGTCCTTACTTTTGCAGGGGCAAACACATCGTGATAAAAAAATGGCATCCTGGGATGCAACTTACTAAAGCGTGTTCTCTAGTGTTCCT
>CM029272.1:13175439-13265141 GCA_016920895.1 Vaccinium myrtillus | reverse complement strand
TGTTTTGAGGTTTTAAAAGATGTTTTGCATGATCCGAAATGTCTTCAAAGGTGTTTTCCAAGGCCCACGTTTTCTTGATCCAAATAGTTTTTCGCAAAATTGTATATTTAAAGTTTTATGAAAAACTGGATCAAGCCCTTCCCTGTATTGTTTTTTGAAGATTTCCCACATGGACCTTGGAAAACACCTTTTGAACATATTGGACGGCTCGGATCATGAAAATTTGATCCGAAACTATGAGTTCCGGACTTAGGGATCCCGCACGCGGGAAATCTTCAAAAAAAAAATACCGAGGAAGGGCTTGATCCAATCAGTTTTTCGCAAAAATACAGAGCGTTTAATACTTAACGTTTTGAATCCGTGGGGTTGACTCGGTTGCCTTGTGAGAACCTTCGAGTGCCCTGGTTTCATTCACATATTTCGAACTACTTGTTTCCACCAAAGCAAAATGTCAGACCAAATAACCCATGCATGATCACAGAGTAAGAGCTCATGGGATGCCGATTCTATGACCCTACTGCAGAAAGGGGCATAAGCCATCAAAATCTTAATCGTCAGCCTTGATATTACTTCGAAAAAGAATAAGTTCAGAGGCAATGGGCAATCTTTCTTGATTAGCTTGCCGAGCAAAAAATTGGAATTTGAGAGGGCTAAGGTTGTTCCAGATAAGGTTGCAAGATTGACCAATATGATTGAGATTGTTGTATTCATCTTCCCATTTACTGTACCAAGATTTAACTAAAAATTGCTCACCCGAAGGATTCCATCTCAATCTGAGAGAGTCTAAACCATGTTCAAGTCTGACATTAAGAAGAAGGGCATTAAAATGAATTGGAAGCGATAATATCCGTCTCAAAAACAAATATCAAGCCCCAGCCATTCACCAAGAACACTCTAAGAAGTGCAAACAATAACCTAACTAAGAAACAAAAACAAGCCCAAAAACTGCAGCTAGGAAATAATTGAGGCAAATGGATGCAAAAAAAGAAAAAAAAACTGCACGTAGATGTTTAGAATACCAAAAATGCCTAGCCATAAGGAATGCCAACTACCAATTAGATTGCTATGAAATAAGATTTCCTAGTACTAACCTAGATTCCCCTAAAGATTCTACCTAGATTCCTAGCTAATTAGGCATATGTCTAATTGGTGATCCTCATGCATGTATAACTAGTACCCAAAATTTCTTAATACCAAATTGGTCATGCAAACCTGAGTAGGAGACTAGATTTTCTCCTAGATTTCATGCATTTAAACCCTAGATTTCCTAGAGAATCAACCTAAGATCCTTAGTACCTAGCCTATGGATTCTTCCTATATATGAAGCCTATGGATTTTATTCTAGACAAAATCCCATGATTCTTGGCTCATAAATGGAGCACATGGGAGGGGGGAGGTGGCTGGCCAAGAGAGGGGAGGAGGGAACCCAAGCTTTGCCTATAAATAGAGCTCCCATCCTTCATTTGTTCCTCACATCAACACCCTCTCAACCTTTGTAGTTCTAAGTTGATTTTGGAGAGAGAAACTCTCACTTGTTCTTGAGTTTCTCTTGAAACTCAACTTGTTCTTCAATATTCAACCTAAAGCCGCCACTCTCCACCACCAAAGACCACCCTCCAATCCATTTCGTAGTAGAAAAGTTGGTAGAAAGGTGTTCATGCTTAAGGAAGTCTAGCCCTTACGCCGTCCGTAGAAATTCAACCTAACTTACGATTCTTCCAACTTACCCTCGGAAATAAGGTAGTTTCTCAAATCCTAATTTCCTACTTAGTTATTCTAGATTCCTACTTAATTATTTTTACGTAGTCGCTATAATGCTCGGGTTTTACTTAAAAGTTCCTAGTCGTTACTAAGTAAAAATGTCTTCGGGAAAAGTTAGTCGTTAATTCTTAAAACCACTTTTCCAATACCACGTAGTCGTTATAATGACCATTTGATAAATCGACTTATCAAATTTTACGTCATTATAAATCACCTTACTTACGGAGTAATCACGAGACACGAGATTTTCTTAAAAATGGCTACGCAGATGTTCTACATCGTTTTCTACTAATCCTAGATTGGTTTTCGAGAAGAATCGCATAGGAAAAGTTATGATTTGACAAGAGAAAAGCTTGTTTGTTTTGAAACGTTTCATATTCACAATACACGATATGAGAATCATATTCACAATGAGTTATATGAGACATGTTGCATATTCACGAGACACGATACGAGAAATGACACGACACAATTATCAAAAATTGATTAGTTGATTACAAGAAATGAGATGAGAATGAAAATGGATTGAATTGAATTGATGTGGTAGTACCGCTTGAGCATTGTCCCAACTTCGCGGAGAGAACTTGGTTGTCTTTGGTGCTAAGCATGTACAACACATAGTGGACGGACCTTGTATCATGTTGGTGTGCGCCATGATGATAAGACAGCCGGGACTATGTTCGTGTGTGTCGCGAGGTGGACGGACCTTGTATCATATTAGTGTGCGCCGTAATACAAGACGGCCAAGACCTCAAGCGAAAAGGTTGGTGACCGTCGGTTGAAATGAGACGTAAACGGACCAATAACTTTCGAGTGATGGACTATAGACCCGGTGGTCGGAAGCAGTGTCACAGAGTGGAGTGAACTAACTGTAGGCTCGGTGGTCGGAAGCAATCCACACTTAGATAAATTTGAAGAAGAATGGCGACGCTGAAAGATAATACGAGACACTTCTTGTTTACGTGTGATACACTCTGCATTGACACTGACACATGCATATTTCATGAAAGATATATTTTTTGTTCAACTCTTGCTATTTTACTCCATACACTATAATGTTCTAGAATTGCTAGTTGATTTTGGGGAGAGATATCTGCTGGGCGTTTTCACTCACGGTGTTGCACTTGTGTGACCTTGGCATAATACCACGATGTTGCTTTACGACTCTGACGTATTATGCTAGGCTATAGAGATGAACAAGAGGAATTCTATAGCTTGGAGGCATATGGAGTTCGACACGACACTGTCAGGACTGACGGCCGTGCCATGGCATAGAGAAACCCTAGTCGTCCTTATAGTAAATAAATGTATTTGGAAGGAGTTCCCAATGTGGAATATTGTTTTAAGCCTTTATTTATTACTATCAGGCAAAGTCCAATCCTTCTCAATACTTTGCTCACTAGCCTCCTCGCAAGTGGCTTGGTCAGAGAATCGATCAAATTGTTTTCTAAACTCCCATAGTCTATGGACACAATACTATTTTCAATCAACTGCCTCAATCTTATACGTGCGCCAGCTCTTCCCATTGTAAATCTTGATGTTGGCTCGAGTTATGGCAGCTTGACAATTACAATGAATGACCATAGATGGAACTTGTTCATTCCATAAAGGAATGATCACCAGAAAACTCCTTAGCCACTCTGCTTCGGAACATATCTTCTCTAAGGCAATTAACTCAGCTTCCATGGTGGATCTTGCAAGTATGGCCTGCTTAGTGGATTTCCAAGACACTGCACCCGTGCTAGTGTAAAAACGTAATCACTAGTAGGCTTTAACTCATCTGTATTTGAAATTTAATTAGCTTCACAATAACCTTCAAGCACAAAAGGATAACCAAAAATAAAGAGATCAAATCAATATCAAATCAACACGAGTATTATTCATCAAGTACATTAAACAATCAATAATTCGTGCACACTCATTTTTTGATACACTATCACCATAATTTTTAACTAAATGCACTTTAAAATCATAAGGTGTAAACAAAGGTAAATAGTCAAAGTGCTCAAATCTCTTTAACATTTTCCCAATGAAATGTGTTTATAATAGAATCATCATTTCTCAAAATTTTGATTCCCAAATTCCCGTTAGCTACACCCATACCCTTCATAGCAAATGTAGATGCAATAAATTTTTTTGGTAGCAATTACGATATGAATACTAGTCCTAAAAATTAAAAGGTCATTAACATAAGAGCAAATAATAATAATAACACCATCATCGAAGCATTTACAATGCATGCATTTATCAGCCCTATTCATTTCCAGTTATTCAAAGTCAAAACACGGGGGCTCTTGAAGTGGAGTCAGATTCTGCTACAGCCATAGAGCTTATTGAAGGGGAAGCACCTGCTCACTCCCCCTATAAGACCCTCATACAAGAATGCAAGGCGATGATTGCTGCCACGGGCTGCTCCTTGAGCCATACGTATTGTGAAGGAAATAAAGTCGCGGACAAACTAGCCAACATCGGAGTGGAGCAGGACGACAAATGGGTGTCACACATTGTCCCTCCGGTTGATATCATTTCCCTCCTCGAAGCAGACATGAGGGGGGTGGCATATGAGAGAATTTAGTTTAGTTTGTTTTTTATGCTTTCTCTATGTACCAAAAAAAAAGAAGCCAACCGAATAAACTGGACATGGACCAAGCAAATGAGCCAACAATGGGCTGGCCTGGGAATCAATTTCGCAGGGCTGAACCTAGCCCACTTTAATGAGGGGGACAAATGCTAATTATTTGATTAGGCATTTCCACTTACGCAATTAACTTGTTTAGTAGCGCAAGCTAAACATGTCATGCACTCTACATTTCAAGACATCAAATACAATACCTAAAGTTCTTTTTTGGATCATTGACCTAAAGTTCTCATTCCTGGCATTTTAATACATACTCCTATCAAATGTGCCTCACGTTCTCAATCTAAAGATCAAAATCAGTCTTTGAAGTAGAAGCTTCATTCCCGGAAAAATGCACCCCTTACTGAAGGACTGGTCAAGTAAGAAGTACTTAAATCAGAAGTAGGGCAGCAAATGAGTCGAGCTGCTTGCGAGTAGCTCGCGGCTCGGCTCGGCTCGACTCATTGCAAGCTTGAGCTTAGAGTTTTGGGTTTGTTTACTAAACGAGTCGAGCTCAGCTCGCAAAATATCGGCTTGTTTTATAGGGTCGGATCGTTTAAAGAGGTTCGTTAAGTAAATTAAGCAAATTTCAGCCATCTTTTTTTACTTTACGAGCCGAGCTTGAGAGCTCTAGTTTTGGGTTAAACAAACAAGCTGAGTTCAAACACTATAAATCTCAATTCGACTCAGCTCGTTTGCAGCCCTAATCAGAAAAGGTACACAAAATAGAGAATGCAGATATAGAATTCCTATCGATGAGTCTCCAGACTCTCTACATGTGAGCAACTAGTGCCATACTAGTTTACTCTCCACCAGGACGTACTGTTGAGATTTCTCTAATGAATTTGTGGAGCAGTGGAGGGCACTTGTATCCGAAGCAACGAAAAAAATGAAGCAGGGCACTAGGATTTTTTTTTTATTTTCAACCCAAGGGGCACGTTTCATTACCAAATTATTTGTGGAAAATTCTACATAAAATGAGATTATAGATGGGGAGAGAAGGAAATTGTGTAATCTACGAGATAATAAAACCATGAGAGTAACATAAGCAAGTGACTTTTTGGCAGTACTGTTAGAGGATTATCTTATTCACGGATGGGCTGCAAACAGCTTGTTTGCAGCCACTCAATGAAATCGTGCCTCGTCATGAAGATGGAGTGCATCAAATGTTCCCCAGCACCCGCATGCATCTCATCCCTCCCTCCCTTTCATAACTCCTCCCTCTCCCCAACAAAGCCCATCTCTCTCTCTCTCTCTCTCTCTCTCTCTCAGCGACTCTTACCAGCTACCACCACTAGCCACCAATCAAACACCGGACCTCTAACACCACCGTCACCAATCGAGTGGAGGGAGAGGACTCAGAGCTGGGTGAGTCGGCCCAGTATGTTGGGTGGGATTGGGCCGACGAGGGCGGTATCCGGAAGGTGGAGGAGATTGGGTGGGGTCGCACTCAGAAACACTAGCACCACCATTAGAGAAACCCAACCACATTTTTAGAGCAAGACGAATCTAAAACCAAAAAAAAAAAAAAAAACGCACCAAATAATTTTCCATCTTAGTTTCAACCATAAACGATCACACTTTTCGGCCGTGATTGTTATTTAAATTTGACCATGGTTATACCCGAAAGCCGAGATAAAAACCACAAAAGATCGCGCCAAATTAGTTTTCATGGGTTTTTACAAAAGCCATCATGCTTTTTGGCCGTAATTGTTATTATCTTTCAATCTCGGTTATAACAATGATAAAAATAGTGACTTACAATCTCACGTGAATCAACCATGTTTTTCGGATTGAGATTGAAAATAAAACATCATAGCTAAAAACTAATGTTTATGATTTTTTTTTTGGGTAGTAGAAGGACTATACCGTCACTGATTGGAGGACGATAATTACCGTGTTTGCTATGATTAGGGTGTTGTGCCCAAGTGTTAACAAACATAGAACGGATGCGATTTATGCTATCTAATTGAACAAACCATACAAGAGAGAGAGAGAGAGAGAGAGAGAGAGAGAGAGAGAGAGAGAGAGGAATCAAAGAGAACACAGAGAGAAACGTGGTTCGGCGATCAATACCTATTCCACACACAAATTATTGGGGATTTCTCTAATATGAAGAGAATCAGATGCCCCCGAAGGCTACACATGAATACCTACACAGAATGTCACGCCCCGCCCCGCAATTGGCACCCGCTGTGGGCCTGGGTCGGTGTGGCCACGTGACATTCCAACACAAAACCAAACATCACCTACTCAAACGCCTCAGAAATAAAACACAGCGGAAGCCTTCTAACATATATACACAAGTGTAGAAGTCAAACCACAAACTCAAACATCAAACAACCGACGACTTAATTACATAACATGTAGTGCAAGTTCTCAAAGTTCCATTAACACAACTCATAACAGACCACTACTAGCCCAACCATGAGCAAACCAACTTAGCTAGCTACGCCACTCGAGACCAGCCCAAAAAGAAACTCCAAAATGACCAGCAGTAGTGGACCCACTCAAACCATCAGCTAACTGGCAATCAAAAGAAAACCAGAGTGTGTGAGACATAGAATAAATTCAATAAAACATAGCTGAAGTACCCAATCGATCAACCACAAGCACATAGTCACAACACATGATCAACATCAATTATTTAATCACAACACATGCAGTGACACGTCTGCCACATCCTATGTATCCTAGGTCACTGTGGGAGCACACCCCGCTCGTTGTCACCGGTAATTAGGCGGCACAACGTACTCGTGGTATAACTCAATCCACAGCCCCTTCACAGCTACCATCTTTCACACACAACATGCATATCAAAAGCTAAATCTTCAATTAGCATGATATACCAACACCACTACAATCATATCTCATTGAAGATAACCATATCAAACACACTCACCTGAGAATCGACCGAAGTATGCCAAACTATGGTTTTGGCACCTCCCGAATAACCGACTCTTTACCTAGCCACAAATCAACTAATATCAGTCTATAAGCTTCCACAGATGTCTCGCATATAATAAAAAAGATAATGATGTAACATAAACAACTTATAAGGTCATCACAATTGAAGACAAGTCAAGACACAACAACACTCCAAAACCAGCAAGAAATATGACAACCAACCCATCGTATCTGGGCTATTGTTTTCTATGGGTTCATAATAAGGTCATGAGACCACCACCATTAGAAAGTAGACTTTCAGTACATAATTTTCGACATATAACTTGCCCTATTCGGAGTCCGGATGACCAAGATATGCTTGTTCAAAACTACGCAAAAAGTAATATGAATCTGCAATTTCAGCAAAACCATCAACTTTGAATCAAACTTTGCTATAACCTGGTAGGAACCAAAGAAGAATCTATACATATTCTTGAAGGTATGCAAGTCTAGTTTCATAATCAAAAGACGGATTGAAAATCCAAGCTTCCTAGACAAAATTATAGCCGTTCCCGTAAGATGTGAAAGTGCTTCCTGCACTGCGAATTTCAGCACCACAGTCCGGTAAACCATTTTTCATATTTTCTTTGCTTTGAGTTATTATCTGAAAATTTTACACAATACAATAAACACAAGGAAGAATCTAGTGTAAAAATATCAAATATTTACGAGTTTTCTTAGTACCCGAAATAATTTTGTGAAAATCGGTCAGAATCCAAATTCATGAACTCCAACAGTGAGTTATAACCAAACCCACGAAATCATGAGTTCCATAACTCCAAGAACCAAACCCAACACCATAAACCAATTGAAATTAATCCATCTATGACATGAAATCAACAACAAATTAAGGAATTCAAACACAAAGAAGTATGGATTACCTAAATTAAGACTCAACTTCCAACAAATAGCATAAAACCTAGCCTTCTCCCCTTGTTTTACTTAAATTAAGACTCAACTTCCAACAAATAGCATAAAACCTAGCCTTCTCCCCTTGTTTCCCCTTCTTCTTCTTCTTCTTCTCTCTCTCTCTCTCTCTCTCTCTCTCTCTCTCTCTCTCTATGTCGGTGAAGATAGGAACCAGGAAAAGGAAGTAACGTAGATATTTTCTTTAACCCCACTAAACTACAATTTAACCCTCCAACTAATAGTTCTAACGGTTTTAACCCATATCACAAAATCAACTTAAAACATGAAATTTAAACGCTATTTATCCGTGACGGGTATTACACAGAATTTCTCTTTTTGCCTCTCATAGAAAATTAGATGTGAAAGCAAAACCATACAAGAAAACCCTAAAACAAACAATTATAAGGTCCCTAAAACAAACAATTATAAGGTGGTTGTAGGTTGCCATGGTCCAGACCAAGCCCGTATTGGTTGGTCTAGACCACGCTTTCCTACATCAAAAACACCAAGCAAGATTAGTGGTCCGGACCATGTGTGTTCCAAGTTGCAATTTTGTAGAGAATTGTCCGAAATTGCTTGGTCCGGACCATAGAAGCCTTGACCCGGACCATAGATGTTCAGAACCTCGAAATTGAACCAAAAAAAACCAACATAGGGATGGTAAACTAGAAATATAACTTGGGTGCAGAGTTCTTCGATTCATCCTCATATCTTACTAGTACTTTAGACTTGGGTACGCCCCAAAATTTATTTTCAACCCAAATGACAAATTAATTCAAACCATATCGTCCATGGTAAACAGAGTAGAGAAAAGCATGCCAACAAGGGCCAAACTTTTAGTACTACAGTATTTATGAAGAACTTTGAATTTCTCCTTATTGTACATCACCAGCGTTAACCTCCCCTTATTGATGTCTGGACCTTTTGGCTACTCCATAAGCAACTGGTTTAGCAGGTGAAACACTTCCTCCATCTCCTACGAAAAAAGACATAAAATTATCGGACCCAAATATAAAGTAGTATAAAGAATAATTTTAAAATTTATTCACACCAAGTTAAAGATCTTAACAAGTCTTTAAATTGGTTGAGAAAAACTTTTCAACATTAAGTGCAGAACGAGTTTCATTTTTATCTAAAAATTGTAGGTACCGACATCTTTATTGTTATAGACACCTTTTTTTTTTTTGATCGGCAAAAATAATTTCATTCATCACGAAAGAATCGGGATACAAAATGAAATCAGCAAAATACAGTAGGAAAAGAAATGCATTGAGCAACTTCTTCTCGCGAGATCTTAACCTACTTCTCCGCCTCTCGATTTTTTAAAAAAAGCTATTGGCAAGATGCCAACAACACACCCAATGGGCTGAGCCCAAAAAAACACCTAATGTTTAAACCAAACCTCAGATCCACAAAAACCAACCCCAAACCCTAGCCCCTATCCTCTCCGACGCCGCCGCACCAGTTCCACAACCACCGACCACCACATCATCACGACTGCCCTTCATCCCACAGCTCCAACTCCATCACAACAGCCCCACAGCCACCGATATCCTCTGCATCTCCTCTTCATCATTACCGCTACCCCTCAACGGAAAACACCTACGCATCTCCATGCCGACACCCCTCAACAGAAGACTCCCAAACACCGCCAAAGCCGCGAATCTCAGACCCACCACAACATCAAAGGAAACACCCTATGCCGAGAAAAATGAGTGAATAGAGGAGAGGTACAAATTTATTCGAATACGCTGGAAACAAAGCAGCTAAAACCCAACACCAGGACCACCCAAACACCCCCCCCCCCCCCCATGCAACCGTGACACCAAAAGCACTGCATTCGCCCCACAAGACCCCTCTACCTGGAAGTAGCCCAACCTCTAGGTGTTGAGGTGTTGAGGTTTGTTTTTGTTTGGTGTTTTTCCCTTTGATTGTTTGGTTGTCTTCTTGTCAGCCTTCCAATCTTTTGGGTCTCGAGAGGCGTTGTTGCTTTTCTCTTGCCCCGTTTAATCTTGTATCTTGGATATTTGATTAATAAAATCTTTTTTTCCGTGCAAAAAAAATCCCTACCAATTTTTTGATTAAATTATTATCCCTACCATTTATTAGATAGTAAGCATTCTATGCTTTTAGGTTTTCGATGAAAGACCATTTGTCCAATGTTTATATCTTACTAGTACATAAATATAGTAAGTGTTCAGGGCATATATATTCATATCCATAAATGCTAGGGTTCAATTCCTTAGGTGAGTAGCTCAATGTAAGTAGGGGCTCGTGACAGTGTGGTTGCACTAGTTCATCCGGGAGATGATTTCAGTGAGTTGCGCACTTGTGTAATTTTAATACAAATGTCATTTTCAAGTTATTTGTTCCTTATTAATGGAGACAAAGGATAATATGCTTTGATAAAAACTTGATTGAATTAATCACATTTTGTCATAAGAGAAGAGAAATGGACTCTAGAGATGTTTGAGAGGCTTATTTTTTATATCTTTCAAATTTTGTGTGGTGTTGTGGAGCGACGAGTTGATCACAAACCAATTTCTAGTATATATATATATATATATATAGGTTGAGTTTGTTGAATTAAACATAATTGGCTTGAAACAGAAGGACGTGCCTTATGTGGGCAATAGTAGATACACATCACAATGAGTTTCTAAGTCAAAACATTGCATTAAAATGGGAGGAAACACATGATAGCTTCTAACGAGGTAACACCAGAACAAAGAAACGGAGAGACAATTGTGGACTGGCCTCTATTGCATTTTAGTGGAGCAGTAAAAAAAAAAATTATCCTGGAGGAAAACAACAAAATTTTGACAGAAAATGCTCTCATGATAAATTTTATTCTACCGGCCGTTTATACACAGCTACAGAAATATTTCCTTTCTTCTGAAATTTTCAGAGACTTACGTGAGAGAGAGAGAGAGAGAGAGAGAGAGAGAGAGAGAGAGAGTTATTGGAGGTCAGATTGTTTTTTGATGGAAAATATCTCTTAATCTTACAACTTTCCGAGTAATCACAAATTGTAGGTGAAGGTGATATATATATATATATATAGGCAAATTTTTTAGTAAGGACCCCCCGCAAATAAGAAAAAATGTCCGAACCGTCCAATGTGTTCAAAAGGTGTTTTCAAGAGTCCGAGCAGAAAATCTTCAAAAACAAATACCGGGAAGGGCTTCATCCAAGTAGTTTTTCGTAAAAACTGTATATTTACAGTTTTGCGAAAAACTGCTTAATTGGATCAAGCCTTTCCCGGTAATTTTTTTTAAGATTTCCCACGTGGACACTTGAAAACACCTTCTGAACACATTGGACGGTTTGGATCGTCAAAAAAATACTCGGATCACGGAGGTCCGGAAATCCGGAGTCCGGATAGGAAGTGGAACCTATATATATAGAGGAGACAAATGCCATGAAATGAGTCGAAACACATTTGAATCTAACAATTCAGCATATTTGGAACAAAAAGTACTAAAATATTATTAGCTCTAACTTATTTTAAATCAAAAAAATATTTTCCCGGTTTTGTTCAATTCAGCATTCCCATGTTATGGTTCTTCCGGAGTTTCTTATGTAGTGAAGCAGCTTCTTATGCGGCTTCTATTTTTCTTTTATTGGTTAAGGGTGTTTGTGATTCTAGGTTCATTTGTATAGGTGAAAGCAACATCTAAGTTTACACATAATATGGTCCAATGTACAAATTTACAAGTAAAAATTTACACATAATATGGTCGTTTTACGATACCATCCTAATCACACTCCGAGCCATGAGGTCTCTTATGTGGCCTTCCTTGCAAGTGACCCGTTAACCAACGAAATTGACACGAATCAATTGAAAGGGTTCAAACATATTGGCTCAGGTTTTGCTACTTGCTACTCACTAGCTACAATGGTGATTGTCCCGCCAAGGTTTGTAGACTTCAAGTAACACCATCATCACAGCGAAGCATTAATGATACCACCAAGCTAAAATTCATAAACTGAAAAGCATAACAATTAACAAACTACCCAGATTTCACACAAATGTCCATATTGCACACAAAAGTGCTCAGATTGCACACAAACTGCCTAGATTGCACAAAAACTGCCCACATTGCATACAAACTACCAAGATTGGACACAAAACTGCCCACATTGCACACAAAATTGCCGAGATTGAGCACAAACTACCCAGATACAACACAAACTGCTCAGATTGCACACAAAACTGCCGAGATACAACACAAACTGCCCACATACAACACAAACTGCCCATATTACACACAAAACTGCCCAGATTGCACACAAAACTGCCCAAATACAACACAAACTGCCCAGATTGCACAAATCTCACAGGGCTCACGTTTCTAAATTCATCATTGCCCCAAACAACATTTGGTTCATCAAAAACTAATAGACAAATGCAATGAAAACAGTAATGAGTAACCTAGGCTCACCAAAATCATCATTGCCCAATACACAAGTGCAATCTGGGTAGTTTGTGTGTGCAATCTGGGTAGGCTCACTACTTTGATCAAAGGGAATACATGGGCCTAGTCATTATCAAGGAATCATAAGCGAATAAACTGGGTGCACCTTAGTTGCCCTACCAGGGTTTCATCAACATTAATACTTTAATATGTATCATCATAGCGATAAAAACAAAGTAACATCATAGCCCAGAAAGTCACAAGTAAATAAGTAATGAGCTCAATTCATCATTGCCCCTAAGAAACTAGTCACACCTGTACACCACCAGTCACCACAGCCCGAATCGATAACCCTAAATCGCCATTCACCAGTCACGCACACACACACATCTACAATCGAGTAACCAAATGCCCAGAGAAAACTCTAACCATATCTTGAAATAGATAGAACACGAACAACTATACAACATGCCACAATGATACACAACACAATTGAGCTCAGATCTAAATAGAAATGCACATGAATAGAACATTAAGTTGCGATTAAGACCTTCATAAGTTGTCACACAATCACTTAAGTTTATTTTAACTTTTTATCATCATAGCCCATAAATAATAGCACAATGCAAGTATGCAAGTGCAACTTTATGTTGCCATTAAGGCCTTCATAAGTTGCATACTTGCACACCAACAACTTTACACACACACACCACTTGGTTACAGTTTTCTGGGTATTTGCTTATATAGAAAGAGTAAGATAGCATCTGGAATGCAACATAAAGTTGGAGCACTATTAGCTTCCTCAAAATCTTTTGAGAAGTTAGATATAAACAGTCCCTAAGGACTATCTATATTAGAGTTCTCAAAATGTGACTATTGAATTGGATTCTCTTGTGACAATTAACTTAATCAACAAAGATTAATTTGAATGGGTGCTACCCTGAACCAGATCTAGTGAAATGCGAAGGAGTGTGCCCATCATCTTGCATGTAGAAGTAACTTTTTAGTTTGAAGAGAATGTCACTTGCGAACCATATTACTACTTTTTAAGTTCTCGAATAGGAATAGGGGGCTAATGTTGACGGTACCTTTTTTTTTTTCACAATGAATATGATAATTTTTTCATGTTAAATGCTCTTGAAAGCTAAATTTTGATGTTCATGAGGAAAATTAGTAATCAACAACCAGACTCATTTCATCAGTTACATGAGCAAATTCATATAAGACAACTCATAGCCAAACTCATACAAGACATTTTTGGACCATAAATATCAGAGAAGCATAAGTTCTCCTGCAATTCTCACCTCCAGTGGCATCCCCAATTCCTATATTGCACAAATAAGGAATTGTACCATTTAGACATCATAGTATATTGTGTAATAATGAATTAATTAAACATTCACATATGAATTAAACAGTTAGCCACTTACCATGAAGTAGTTATACAGATAAAGGCCTATGGCTTTGCCCTCCTCCTTCATACGTGGAAAGGCCTCCCTGCAACTCTATATGTTCAGGGATGCAGATGTAATTAGAATATCAACTAATTTCAAATTAAAAGTTAATTTTAAATTTCAAAGATCTTTCTAGATACAATCATAGTGATAGAAGGGAAAGATATTCATTACCCATCAAAGTTGTCCTGTAAGAAGTGCCTGATGAAGTCCTTGCACGACTTTTTTTTTTGAACGGCAAAAAAGAATTTTATTAATCAAATATCAAAGATACAAGATTAAACGGGGCAAGAGGAGACAACAAAGCGAGGAGTGGCATACCAACGAGGATGGCACACCACCCGACGGCAAGAAAGCCTCACGAGACCCAAAAGATTGGAAGGTTGACAAGAAGACAACCAACCAAACAAACAAACGAAAACAACCTACATCCACACCTAGACCCCAACAAAAAACTCCAAACAGGAACAAAAGAGATCAAAAACCCAAGAACACCAAAAACCCCAGAGAAGCAGAACCACACCACCTAAAGCAGCAAAGATGATCAGCAGCACACGAAACAAAGCTGACAAAAAACTCATCCTAAATCTTGCGCTCTCATCTCAGCTATTTTACTAATAACTTCATCCTCATCCCCATCATAACCGATACCTGCGGCCTTGTTTACTGCCCAAATTGCTTTAGCTTCATTTAATAGAGTTTTGTTTCTGTTTGCTATAGTATCCGTTGAGACAGAAGCAGATAGAGCAGCAGCAGCCATGGCTGACCTAAAAACCACACATTTTTGTTTGATTCTCCCACCCTTATAGTTTCCTGGATAAACCTTAGAGAAACCCAAAATATCATCAATCGTTTTCCTCTTTTTTTCCTTTTGGTTCCTTTTATAGCTGCCTTGACTGGAGAGAGACGGTTGACTTCAAGTTGATCAAGGGGGATGTCATCGGAAGACCCCACATCATTATTATTCAACACCTCCACTGAGCCCAAACTAATGCACAGCTGAATCCTCTCATGCTCGCTCCCCTCAACTTTGCCCTTACCAACACCAACAACCCCCAAACAATTATTTTCCTCCATCGTATTGTCCACCATTGGATAGACATCACTTTTGCTCCTAATCAAATCCCTTCATCATCTTGCTGGCGCCCATCCTTAAAAGATAAAACATTGCGTCCATCTGTGTTTTTTAACTGCTTCGGCCAAATGTATAGCATCCATCTGTGTTTTCCTATTTTGATGCAAAACATTGCGTGTAGTCGATTTTATGTTTTGAAAGGATCTGCTGCTGCTGCCACTGTTCTTGGAGTTTAACTCATTTGGTGGAGGCCTAGGCTATGTCTTGTTTGGCCTGAATGTTTTGGCTGTGCTCCAGATCTTATAGCATCCATCTGCTGCCACTTTCTATGTACTTTTTGCCTTTTCTTTTTTCCTTGCTTTCTATTGGATGCCTTTTGCTCTTGTGCTTGGTTTGTCATTTTTTTTCTTTCTTCATGTAAACTTTGTTTAAATCCAATAATTTATTTTTGCCGATAAAAAAATGAATAAATTTTCACATATTCACCATTCACGGACCATTAGGGGTGCTCACGGTCCGGATTGGCATGAATCCAATCCTAATCCGCGAGTCACGGTTTTTTGAAAATAAAATCCGTGACCGATCCAAAAGTTTCACGGTTCAGTTCTAATCCGATCCACGAGTCACGGATCGGTTCCGGATTTGTCCACGGATTTTCAATTTATTCTAAAAAAATTCATCAACCGATTCGAAACCCAAACTCAACATTGAAACAAATAATGAAAGTTTATTAAACATTCCAACAAAATTAATTGAACAAATCTAAACTTGAACATTATGGAATCAAAATAGATAACCAAAAAATAAAACCCAAAATAGTTGCTCCACTACTTGTGAAATATCCATGGCAAACCAATCATCAAATGTTTCAGCGAAGGGTTGCCAGCTTAGTTGGTTTACATAGCAACTGATCCGGCTAAAAAAGAATCTCTTTTAACTCCCAGCCTGATGTAATAATAGTTAAGTGATAAAGTACAAGAAATGCAAGGTAGTATAGTGGTAAAATTATAAAAGTGGTAAAATTATTTATCTATGCATATATATTTATTTAAAAAATATTATATATAATAAAAATCTCACGGTCCGGATCGGTTAATCCACGGTTACAAAATTAAAATGCGTGTCCGGACCGCGAGTCACGGTTTTTTATTTTTTGAATCCGTGTCCGGACCATTAATCCACGGTTAAAATCCAAAACGTGCGGATCGGTTCGGTCCGGACCGGATTCACGGTTCACCGGTTTTTTGCTCATTTTAGCTTTTCGCATTCCTCTAAACAAAATCAATGGAATCTAAAGCCCCAATTAAATAGAGTTGATTACCTTAATCCATTTTATTTCGGTTCAATTCCTATAAAAAGAAATTCAATAATTATATGCTTTGACGAGGGATTGGGCTTAGTTGGACTAGGGTTAGGGTTAGGGTTAGCTAATTGATTTTTGTAGTCCAATGTTTGATAATCCAACTCTATTTGTGTCTTTTAGTATTAAAATACATATTACATGAACACTAAAAAACTAAAAATGAAATGTTACAAAATATTGAGTGCATGCCAAAATCATTTACCTTTATAAAAATACCACTAACAAGATAACTTTTTTTTTCCCAGTTTTTTTTTTTTGAAACAGGAATGAGAATATATATAGACTCGACAAAGGATACATCGAGGAAAAAGAGCCAAAACCGGCCAATAGCACGGAAAAGGCAAAACCATCAAATCCAGCCAAAAACTGAATGATGGACAAAAAGAAACAGTGGGGCAGAAACATATAATCAAAGGCCTAGAACAACATAATAGGAATTGAGCAAGGCCCCAATTTGAAACAACATACAACTGGCAGCTTCATGAGCCAAACTCCCGAGAAATCTCCAAAGAAACAGCCTCTACACCAACACCAAAGCTCAAAAAAACCCAGCAACAGCAGCGGCTATCAACCCTTAACTTTTTTTTTTCCCAGTTAGTCTATTGGACATTGTCTATTATTATAAATGAATACATATTGTGCTTCTCCATTTTCGATTTTACTAAAAGGGAAAAAAAATTAAAAAATTGAAGACGTACGTGTATCACTAAATTCACAAATGTATGTCTTGGGCCGGTCACCACTTAAGAAATTTTTGGGAAAGCTACTAGAGTTCCTTGTAATCTCTAAATATGTGAAATGTAAGTCCTTCTTTGTTGGATACTGCTTGTTGGCTAAAATTTCTATATCAAAAAAAATTGTTAGTCCCCCACAACATTTTTGTGGACCCATAATAATTTATAAACAAATAATCAAAGCGGTACATATGCCTTTCTAGTAACAATGCAATAAAATAAAGCTAGGGGTACATATCTTGTGGGTCCATTTTTGTGATTCTTCATCAATTTTAAAATAATTTATTGAGTGTCCCCATAAAAAATCATGAGAATATTGGATGAAATTGCATATATTTTAATGAATCTAATTGAGCCAATATATATTATGGAGACAGTAAAAAAATATTTAAAAAGTAATGAACATTTGGATCATTGGGGTGATAAAAAATGAAATACGGTTAAATGGTGACGGTCCTAGAAAGACATATTGTAGGTGCACACACTATAAAATATCCGAAAAGAGAGGGGGGGGAGGGGATGACTACATATTGACTTTCTGGCTCACAGAATCAAACACCATCTCCATTTCATCCGTTTCAACTAGGGTTTTCTTTATTTGCATTCTCTAGCAATGGAGGATTTTAGCCCTTTCAACAATCTAAGATGGGAGATGGTGTTAGAGGTTTCCTCCTCCTCCTCCTCTCTCTCTCTCTCTCTCTCTATATATATATATATATATATATATATATATGCTCCTACTCAGTTTACTGTTCTTTCCTTATTGCAGTTTGTGTGTGTTTTAAGGGGTGTGTGTTTGTGCTTGGTGTGTATGTGTTTCTGGCTTTCTACACCACCTTTCTCTTTCCATGTATGAGTTGGGTGTGTGTTTCTCGGTTGGTTATCTCTCTCTCTCTCTCTCTCTCTCTCTCTCTCTCTCTCTGTGTATGAGTGAATGTGTGTGCGTGAGAAAGCTTTCAAAATGTGAGATGGCCATGGAGGGTGTGAGCTTGGGCAACAACAATCTGAGAGACCAAATGCTTTTAGAGCTCTTCCTCCTCTCAAATTGATTACCAGTTTTTGTTGCTCTTGTTCTTTCTTTTTTGCAGTTTGTGTGTGTTTTTGGTGAGTTTGGGTGTGTTTTTTGCACCATTTTCTGTCTGTGTGTGTGTTTTAGGGTGCGTGTGTGTGACAGAAAACTTTCAAATCTGAGTTTGAGCACCATTTTCTTTTTTGCAGTTTGTGTGTGTTTTTGGGTGTGTTTTTTGCACCATTTTCACTGTGTGTGTTGATGGGTTTGTGTGAGATCTAGAAAACCATTCTCTCTCTCTCTCTCTCTCTCTCTATATATATATATATATATATATCTTAGCTTGTAGTCAGTTTTTGTTCTTTGTGTGCTGCAGTTTGTGCCTGTGTGTGTTTTCTTTTTCCTGAGTTTGTGTGTGTTTTTTTCACCATTTTCTATGTATGTATGTGTGTTTTTTTCACCATTTTTTCTGTATGAGTGAGAAAACTTTCAAATCTGAGTTTGTGGATAGTCAGGTGGGTCAATATCTACCCATTTGCAACCACACATGCTCTTACATATTGAATACCGTGTTAGATGTTAGTTTTCCTTTCTGAAGTTACTCTGCAACATTTTCACACTGTGTGTGGTTATGCTGGTGGGTTTGTGAGTGATCTAGAAAACCATTCTCTCTCTCTCTCTCTCTCTCTCTCTTAGCTCCTAGTCGGTTTTTGTTCTTTCTTTTTTTTGCAGTTTGTGGGTATTTTTGTTGAATTTGGGTGTGTTTTTGCACCATTTTCGTGTGAGTGTGTGTGTTCGTTCTTTTCTTTCTTTTTTGTAATTTGTTTGCGTTTTCAGGTGGGTTTGGTTTTCTCTTTCAAATCTGAGCTTCTAGGGATAATCACTTGGGTCAGATCTGAGTTTTTTGGTGCTTGTGCGTCATTCTCCTCCTCCGTGGGGTTGATGGAGGAGTCCTTTTTCTGCACCACTTTCTCTCTCTTTCTTTGTCTTTCCATGTCTCAGCGCGGTGAGTGATTCTCGGTGGGTTTGTGGATTGTGTGTGTGAGTTTGTCGGTATAATCAATTGGGTCAAAATCTACCCAGTTGCAACCACATATACTCTTACATTTTGGATAGTGTGTGAAACTTTAGTTTTCCTTCTCAGCTGTAGTTTGTTATGTTCGACTGATTCTCCCTCATATGATGGGTGGTTGAAACACTTGGGTTTTATGCAGAAGTGCTTCCATTTGTTGAATGGTAGCAACCCAATGGCCGCGACACTATCTGTCATTAATTTTTTGGGATGATTATTGGTTTTTTTTTTGTGTGAGTGTCTATTTTGGTCGTGGCCCTAGTGACGTTTTTGGTTGGTTTTGTTATTTTCTTTCTTTTTCTGAAATTTGTGGGAAACACAAACTGAAAGAGAAACACAAACTCAGATAAAAAAAAAAAACCTAATTTCCCAGATCTGAAAGAGAAACACAAACTCAAATTTGTGTGTGTTTTGAGCAACTGGGTGTGTGTTTCCCTTTTGAGATATGAGTTTGTGTTTCTCTTTCAGATCTCGGAAATTAGGTTTCGCTTTCAGATCTGAGTTTGTGTTTCTCTTTCAGTTTGTGTTTCCCACAAATTTCAGAAAAAGAAAGAAAATAACAAAACCAAGCAAAAACCTCAATAGGGCCACGACCAAAATAGACACACAAAAAAAAAAAAAAAAAAAAAACAATAATCATCCCAAAAAATGACAGATAGTGTCGCGGCCATTGGGTTGCTACCATTCAACAAATGGAAGCACTTCTGCATAAAACCCAAGTGTTACAACCACCCATCATATGAGGGAGAATCAGTCGAACATAACAAACTACAGCTGAGAAGGAAAACTAAAGTTTCACACACTATCCAAAATGTAAGAGTATATGTGGTTGCAACTGGGTAGATTTTGACCCAATTGATTATACCGACAAACTCACACACACAATCCACAAACCCACCGAGAATCACTCACCGAGCTGAGACATGGAAAGACAAAGAAAGAGAGAGAAAGTGGTGCAGAAAAAGGACTCCTCCATCAACCCCACGGAGGAGGAGAACGACGCACAAGCACCAAAAAACTCAGATCTGACCCAAGTGATTATCCCTAGAAACTCAGATTTGAAAGAGAAAACCAAACCCACCTGAAAACGCAAACAAATTACAAAAAAGAAAGAAAAGAACGAACACACACACTCACACGAAAATGGTGCAAAAACACACCCAAATTCAACAAAAATACCCACAAACTGCAAAAAAAGAAAAAACAAAACCGACTAGGAGCTAAGACAGAGAGAGAGAGAGAGAGAGAGAGAGAGAGAGAGAGAATGGTTTTCTAGATCACTCACAAACCCACCAGCATAACCACACACAGTGTGAAAATGTTGCAGAGTAACTTCAGAAAGGAAAACTAACGTCTAACACGGTATTCAATATGTAAGAGCATGTGTGGTTGCAAATGGGTAGATATTGACCCACCTGACTATCCACAAACTCAGATTTGAAAGTTTTCTCACTCATACAGAAAAAATGGTGAAAAAAACACACATACATACAGAGAAAATGGTGAAAAAAACACACACAAACTTAGGAAAAAGAAAAACACACACAGGCACAAACTGCAGCACACAAAGAACAAAAACTGACTACAAGCTAAGATATATATATATAGAGAGAGATAGATAGAGAGAGAGAGAGAGAGAGAGAGAGAGAGAACCAACCGAGAAACACACACCCAACTCATACATGGAAAGAGAAAGGTGGTGTAGAAAGCCAGAAACACATACACACCAAGCACAAACACACACCCCTTAAAACACACACAAACTGCAATAAGGAAAGAACAGTAAACTGAGTAGGAGCATATATATATATATATATATATATATATATATATATAGAGAGAGAGAGAGAGAGAGAGAGAGAGAGAGAGAGGAGAGGAGGAGGAGGAGGAAACCTCTAACACCATCTCCCATCTTAGATTGTTGAAAGGGCTAAAATCCTCCATTGCTAGAGAATGCAAATAAAGAAAACCCTAGTTGAAACGGATGAAATGGAGATGATGTGTGATTCTGTGAGCCAGAAAGTCAATATGTAGTCATGCAAACAAATTACAAAAAGAAAGAAAAGAACGAACACACACACTCACACGAAAATGGTGCAAAAACACACCCAAATTCAACAAAAATACCCACAAACTACAAAAAAAGAAAGAACAAAAACCGATTAGGAGCTAAGACAGACAGAGGCAGAGAGAGAGAGAGAGAGAGAGAGAGAGAGAGAGAGAGAATGGTTTTCTAGATCACTCACAAACCCACCAGCATAACCACACACAGTGTGAAAATGTTGCAGAGTAACTTCAGAAAGGAAAACTAACGTCTAACACGGTATTCAATATGTAAGAGCATGTGTGGTTGCAAATGGGTAGATATTGACCCACCTGACTATCCACAAACTCAGATTTGAAAGTTTTCTCACTCATACAGAAAAAATGGTGAAAAAAACACACATACATACAGAGAAAATGGTGAAAAAAACACACACAAACTCAGGAAAAAGAAAAACACACACAGGCACAAACTGCAGCACACAAAGAACAAAAACTGACTACAAGCTAAGATATATATATATATATAGAGAGAGAGAGTC
Source organism: Vaccinium myrtillus (assembly GCA_016920895.1). NCBI lineage: Eukaryota > Viridiplantae > Streptophyta > Magnoliopsida > Ericales > Ericaceae > Vaccinium > Vaccinium myrtillus. Next base: position 13,243,198 of record CM029272.1, on the reverse strand, counting down.
CGGTTCTAGTCCGGGAGTCCCGGATCCGGGACTCCACTTCCCGATATTTTTTTGACGATCCGATCCGTCCAATGTGTTCAGAAGGTGTTTTCCAAGGTCCACGCGGAAAATCTTCAAAAAAAAATACCGGGAAGGGCTTGATCCAAGCAGTTTTCGCAAAAACTTTATATTTACAGTTTTTGCGAAAAACTACTTGGATCAAGCCCTTCCCGGTATTTTTTTTTGAAGATTTCCCGCGTGGACCTTGGAAAACACCTTTTGAACACATTGGACGGCTCGGATTTCCCCAAAACAATTTGTAAAAGCATCAAAACACCGAAAAGGCCTCAATCCGGGAAATCCGGGATCCTTGACAGGATCGCCGGTGTATATATATATGTATATATATATATATAGAGAGAGAGATAGAGAGAGAGAGAGAGAGAGAGAGAGAGAGAGAGAGAGAGAACAACCGAGAAACACACACCCAGCTCATACATGGAAAGAGAAAGGTGGTGTAGAAAGCCAGAAACACATACACACCAAGCACAAACACACACCCCTTAAAACACACACAAACTGCAATAAGGAAAGAACAGTAAACTGAGTAGGAGCATATATATATATATAGAGAGAGAGAGAGAGGAGGAGGAAACCTCTAACACCATCTCCCATCTTAGATTGTTGAAAGGGCTAAAATCCTCCATTGCTAGAGAATGCAAATAAAGAAAACCCTAGTTGAAACGGATGAAATGGAGATGGTGAGTGATTCTGTGAGCCAGAAAGTCAATATGTAGTCATTGCCCCCCTCTCTCGGATATTTTATAGTGTGTGCACCTACAATATGTCTTTCTAGGACCGTCACCATTTAACTGTATTTCATTTTTTATCACCCCAATGATCCAAATGGTCATTACTTTTTAAATTTTTTTTACTGTCTCCATAATATATATTGGCTCAATTAGATTCATTAAAATATATGCAATTTCATCCAATATTCTCATGATTTTTTATGGGGACACTCAATAAATTATTTTAAAATTGATGAAGAATCACAAAAATGGACCCACAAGATATGTACCCCTAGCTTTATTTTATTGCATTGTTACTAGAAAGGCGTATGTCCCGCTTTGATTATTTGTTTATAAATTATTATGGGTCCACAAAAATGTTGTGGGGGACAAACAATTTTTTTTGATATAGAAATTTTAGCCAACAAGCAGTATCCAACAAAGAAGGACTTACATTTCACATATTTAGAGATTACAAGGAACTCTAGTAGCTTTTCCTAAAATTTCTTAAGTGGTGACCGACCCAAGACATACATTTGTGAATTTAGTGATACACGTACGTCTTCAATTTTTTAATTTTTTTTCCCTTTTAGTAAAATCGAAAATGGAGAAGCACAATATGTATTCATTTATAATAATAGACAATGTCCAATAGACTAACTGGGAAAAAAAAAGTTAAGGGTTGATAGCCGCTGCTGTTGCTGGGTTTTTTTGAGCTTTGGTGTTGGTGTAGAGGCTGTTTCTTTGGAGATTTCTCGGGAGTTTGGCTCATGAAGCTGCCAGTTGTATCTTGTTTCAAATTGGGGCCTTGCTCAATTCCTATTATGTTGTTCTAGGCCTTTGATTATATGTTTCTGCCCCACTGTTTCTTTTTGTCCATCATTCAGTTTTTGGCTGGATTTGATGGTTTTGCCTTTTCCGTGCTATTGGCCGGTTTTGGCTCTTTTTCCTCGATGTATCCTTTGTCGAGTCTATATATTCTCATTCCTGTTTCAAAAAAAAAAACTGGGAAAAAAAAAGTTATCTTGTTAGTGGTATTTTTATAAAGGGAAATGATTTTGGCATGCACTCAATATTTTGTAACATTTCATTTTTATTTTCTTAGTGTTCATGTAATATGTATTTTAATACAAAAAGACACAAATAGAGTTGGATTATCAAACATTGGACTACAAAAATCAATTAGCTAACCCTAACCCTAACCCTAGTCCAACTAAGCCCAATCCCTCGTCAAAGCATATAATTATTGAATTTCTTGTTATAGGAATTGAACCGAAATAAAATGGATTAAGGTAATCAACTCTATTTAATTGGGGCTTTAGATTCCATTGATTTTGTTTAGAGGAATGCGAAAAGCTAAAATGAGCCAATTCACGGTTCACCGGTTAAAATGCATGGTTCACACATGAGGGGGAGATTGTTTGAAACATGTGTGAAAGATTGTGTCCCACATTGGATAAACAAAAAAAGAGTTGGACCATAATATACAATTGGGTGACTCACCACTTACAAGGTTTAGCCTTTTAAGTGGATATGGGTCATTCGATGTATATTGGGTCCATGTGATGTGGTGGACTCTGTGCATACTCCCCAACGGATTGGGCCAACGCGCACATGGGAAGAACCTCAAGCGGATCAGACTCGTAACAGGTGCCAAGGTTTTTCATTCAGAGTCCAATGTTGTTGCATGCACGGTGCAACTCTAGGTAGCTAATATTTCTAGGAACAATGGGAAGGGGGTGTGTGTGTTAGGCTTCAAAAATGAGAAGGGTATTTTGGACCTCTAATTTGTTGGTACCATGTATGTGGAATTATTTTTGTTCTTGTCACGTGTTTGGTAATTTCCAAAAACCTTGTCATGAAATCGAAATATTTACTTTTAAAAACCATGTTTTGGTCATTTCCACCCCAAAAAAAATAAAAAAGAGTAGATTATTGTTATGTGGTGAAAGAATTTTTTTTAGTTTGAACTGAATGAATCACAAAAAGTTACATTCTCTTCTATCTTTTTTGTAAAAATGGTAATAGCTTCATTGATAGGAATCAAATGTACATAGATAAAATAATCACCTAGTTGAATTTCTCTAATAAGAAGTGAATGAGATGCCCGAAGGCTAGAGATGAATACCTACACAGAATTTCTCTTTTTGCCTCTCATAGAAAGTTAGATGTGAAAGCAATACCATACAAGAAAACCCAAGTTGTAACGCCCCGATTTTCGGAAGCATTAATTAAAATATTTTTAAAAGATTTATTCAAAAGAGTCCCGTTGATTAAGCAGCAGAAATAACATAAGTGTCTTAATACGATTACAAACATAAACATAGTACTTTGTTGGGAAATTAGATTACAGTTTTCCAACACAAAAATAAGGAGGATTGGCTCTACAGGTTAAGGTTGAGATCTTGATCCCAAGGCTCCTCTTGAGCCTGATCCACTTGAAAACCTTCTGTTCCAAAATAAGCATCGCCCTCGACGCCTACACCTCCTGTTTGATCACAGTCTGGCATAATACGTCCGAGTCGCAAAGCAACATCATGGTATTATACCAGGGTCACACGAAGTGTAACACCGTGAGCGATAAATCACTCAATAGTCACTCTAACCCCCAACCCTTACATAACATACAAGAACAACATATATGATTGAAAAACAGTAATTAAAGGAATAAGCAGGAAATAAATCGTAAAGCAGAAATTAAACACATAGCTGATTTCATTACTAGCCATTAACTTACATATTCATCTAAGTTCTCAACCTAGAGAACTTTCCTCCCAAATAACCACTAAGGACTATGACCAATCCGTGATATACTCCCCCCTTGCTTGCCCTGACTGGGAGCCCCGACGGAAGGTATAAGTTACTTACCTAATCCAACCGTCAGCCGCCTCGCAAGGATGAATTTCCCAGGGACTGACTGTACCACTGGGCTACGAGTGACAACTGTCAGCTCCTGTAGGTATATAGCCGTGACTCGGTCTATAATACATCCACCCTTTTAACGCCTCAGAATTCAAATGAAGTAATCACAGATTGTCATATCCTAGGGTTTCGAAATCCTGGCAGGCTGCCAAATATTCCTCCAAAACGAAATCACTTGGCTGATTGCCATTCAACAAATCTCGGGGTGACTCCCCAATAATCGATTCCAATTCACTTTTCCATTAACCTCAACGTCTATGTGATATCCGCGTACGATCACCCAACCCGGGAACCTAATTGTCCATTCTAGCATTCAACAATCTTTACAAATTTCATAATCTCAACATTTTCGTAACGCTTGCAATAATAAAGTAAGGACACAGTGATATTAACAACAAAAAAAATGCAATCGTGCAATAATAAGAATACAGTCTAACATTATCAAGTTCTGAACTTCTTGACAAAACTTTGATTAGCACTAGTAGGCAACTAACACTTTAATAATAAATTTATTAGTCACTCATATTTATTAACTAAAAATTTCACTGTGTTTAAATGAAAATAAATAAATAATAAATTTGTAAATTTTAAACTTGTATTAGGACAATGAATTGAATAATAGACATTATTAACATAGGGCTTTAATTGAAATCCCAACATAACTTGTTTTAATTATTTTGGGCTGAAATGTAATCTTTAATAAACTAGTGGACTAAATTAAATATAGTATATAAAGTACTTAGGTCCAAAATATAACACATATTAACTAAAAGGGCTAAAGCGTAATTTTCATAAAAGTAATGAAATTCTCCCTGGGTCACTAATTGACCGAGCAAAGAAAAAAATAATAATAAAAAAAATATGAATAGCCATTTGGCCGACCAACATATGAATATAATAATAAAAAAATATAAGAAGAAAAGGTACAGCACTTTGGCCGATCAAAAAAGTAGACCACTGTTTGGCCGATCAATACAAGACTGTTTAGTTGAGTAGGAAAAAGGTACTGTGCCGAGGAAAAAGGTATTGTTTAACCGAGCAGGAAAAATGTACTCTTTACTCTATATTTGCAAATCACATACATAAAAATAGATATATTTAGGGAGGTAAAATTTAACTACCTCTCCTCCGAAGACAAAGCGGTGGGCTACGGTTAATGGGAGAGTTGCGGGTTTGAACGACGCGATCGATCGTCACAACGCTAACAGTGGCTGTTTATGCTAACAGTGGCTGTTTATGGAGCTAAGAGGGCTGGGAATGGACAAATAGAAAGTATATTTGAGTATCAGTCTCTCGTCTGTCGTGTACCGCTCCCTCTCTGTTTGTTTGTTTTTCCAAATATCAGAATAAAACAAAGGCAACCCTTCGTCTTTTATGGTGAAACTTGGTTGGTAGGTTAGTTGGAGGGGGTGAAGCCACGTACGAGAAAAAAAAACGAAAGGGTGAGAGACGTTAACAGGTCGTAGGGTGAGCTGGCGTCAGGTTAGTCTTTCTTAGGAAATCATTAGGATTTTCCTAGGTTGTCGAATCTGGAGTAATTTGTATAGGACGGTGTAGTTGGCGTAATTTGTATAGGACGGTGTAGTTGGCTGGGGTACTTACACACATAAATAAGAAACGGACATCGGTACATTGGTAAGTGTAATGTGCACATAAGACCCACTTGTGTACTCACACACATAAACGCGTAAAATTCGGAGAGAAGTTATAAAATAAAATAAAAATGTATTACTAAAAAAAAATAATAATAAATAAATAAATAAATAAAATAAAATGTTGTAAATAAATAAAAAAAATTGGACCATTACAACCTATCCCCCTTAACAAAATTTCGTCCTCGAAATTAGGATGTACCTTCAGATGGAAAGAGATGCGGATAATAAACACATAACTTGGTATCAGAGCCTTAGGTTCAAACCCTCAGACCTTGGGTAGAACACAATTCGAGAGTATAACCTGGGTAGTTAATACTCTTATCTATAACTAATGTTATGCGCTATTATATTAAGTCTAGTTAAATTATCTTGTAGATGGATGCCAATCATGTTGCACGAAGAGAAGAGGAGATTAGGAGGATCAATGAGCATATGGAGTTGATGGGACCCGGCTTCAACATGGCAACTGACCCGTACTTTCCCGGCATGTACCCTATATTATATGCTGAATTGCAAGCCCAATTGGCCAACCCACAACCAGCACCGGAGTATGACTCAGAGGATCCGGACGAGCCAGAGTACAATCTGGAAAACCCGGTCGCGCCAGGAAACAACGAAGAAGACCAAGTGGTGCCGGAGATCAACGTGGAAGATCCAATGGAGGATTATGATACTGAGGGTTCGGAAGAACCAGAAGGGGATGAAATCAATCCGGAACAAGGTGAGAATGCTTGTGAGGAGGATGAGGACATTGACGGAGATGAAAGCGACCGTGAGGTGTTGATGGACCTGCCACCGGCCGTCGACTCTGATGGGTTTTTAAGTGAAAATGACGAAGATGATAATGACGACGCCTACTTTCCCATGGCCCCAATCAATGCACCAATAGATTGGGATGTTGAGAATGCATGGAACGCAATGCACCCGGAACCCTTTGTTCCACTTCCGCCGCCGCCGTCGCCAGTACTTGAGGAGGACCCAGAGAGCGAGGTAGAGGACGAATCTCCGCCGCCTTCACCACCACCAGCAGTTGTGCACTACGATGGACCGGCATGGCCCTCTTGGCATGGACACCACCCGTTCTATCCAGCGAACGCACGGGTGTACCTTCAGGTGCCCAATCTTTACCCTCGTGCTTGGAAGCAGCGGGGTGGGCCATTCTACTTAGGACCAGTGACGCTTCTCACAGGGAGTGTGCAGGGTTACTATTTAGCGGCAGTACCGCCTGGTTTCGTTCACTTTGTGACGAACAGTTTCGAGTTCAGCCAGATGTCACACCGCCGACCAGCAGCCGAGCACCGCATCATCCCGATGGATAGCGACTTTAACAATGCCCAGTTTTACCAGGAGGTGGCTATACACGTGGACGCACCGAGGTGGGACGACAACTTTCACCCAGTGGGCAGGTACTGGCGCACCACTTGGAGGTGCATGGGAGTCGAGGAGGTGACCTTGGAGCCGGAGAATATGCTTCAGAGGGATTTCCCACACTTGTTCTACCAGTAGCCTCTAGTAGGATGGTTAGGGTAGAGGTTGTTTTGTGAGCACATGCGAGATGACAGTAGCTCAGTACTTTTGTGATGTATTTATTGTACTTGATCCGTAGTAGGTAGTAGCTGACCTCTTGGTCTTTTTGTAGCCTTAGTGGCTAGCTAGTTAGCTTAGTAGTAGCCTCTAGTTAGTTATATTAGTTGTACTTTCTGACATGATGATGTACCTCTGACCCAGTACCTGTTATATTTATGAGATTATATTCCCATTTATCTTTTGCGAGTTCTTGGTATTTTATTTTGATTTGCACCTTAGTTATTGCATAAAAACTAAAACCCCCTCTTAACATTCGAACCTTGTAGATGGTTGAATTAAGGAACGGCACCCAAACGAACACCAATAACGGAGTGGCCCAGAATGCAAGAAATATTAACAACGGCCAAACCAGTGGCCATGCCAATGACCAAACTAACGGTACCGGCAATGGAGCGCCAGACCTTACCCAGTTGCTTCAGGCAATAGCAGCTGCTGCCGCCAATTTGGTCCCACAAGCTAACCAGCGGATTCCCTTGCGCCATCAAATGAACAGGAGCCAAATGCTTGACACCTTCTGCAAACGTCGACCTCCAATCTTTTATGGAGAACCAGACCCCGCTGCTGCTGAGGCGTGGTTTAAACAAATCACCAAATTACTGGAGGTTCTCAATGTTGAGGATGCGGCCGACCGCATTGCACTAGCCTCCTTCCAACTACAGGGAGAAGCAGATCATTGGTGGGATTTACTCAAAACCACCCAGAATGTCGAGACGATGACATGGGGGAATTTCGAGGACGCCTTCAACGAGAAGTACTTTCCTGCCCCAATTAAGCAGGCCATGCTTCAGGAGTTCCTGGAACTCAAACAGGGAAATCGCACCGTGACGCAGTACGCGGCACGCTTCGAGGAACTGGCCCGACATGCAGGAGACCTCGTGAGGACGGACGAGGCTAAGGCCAGGAGGTTCGAATGGGGACTAGACCCCTTGACGATAAGGGGGATAGTGATGTCACATGACTTCCATACCTACGCACAAGTGCTGAAGTGCGCGTTGCTGATTGAGAGAGAGTCTCAAGATGGAAAAGGGAAGGGGAAAGTCGGAGGTTCCACAGCTGGAGGACCAGTCCGCACCAACAACAATCAGAGCAACAACCGAGGATACGCAGTGAAACCCTACTACCAGAACAACCAGCGCCCGCAGCAACAAAACCAACCATGGCGTCCAGGCCAGGGGCAAGGCCAGAACCAAGCACAAAACCACAACAAGGAACCAGTTCGCTGCTTCAATTGCCAAGAGCTAGGTCATTACAGGAGCAACTGCCCCAAACCGCCGAAACAAGGGAACAACAATTATGGGGGTTATCAGCAGCCTAGACAGATAGGCTATGGGAATCAGAACCCAAACCAGAATCGGAATCAGAATCAGAATCAAGGAGGGCAGAATCAGTAGAGGACAAATTGGAATCAGCAGCAGAACCGTCCGTATCAGAACCAGGGGAATCAAGGCATGCATCAAAATCAGGGAGGCAGGATCTTTGCTCTGCAGGGTGACGAGGAGCAAGACCCGACAGTGATCAGAGGTACACTCATACTATTCAATACTTGTGTACAAGCACTGTTTGATTCCGGAGCATCGCACTCATTTATATCAACTGCATGCATGAAGTCCCTTGGACTAGAAACAGAACCCCTAGGATCAGCAATGCGTGTCACTTCGCCGTTAGGGGGAATTATCTCTGTAGGACTAGTCTGTAGGGCGTGCGAATTAGAAGTATCTGGACTGAGATTGACTTGTGATGTACAAGTCATCGATATGGCCGAGTTCGACGTAATTTTGGGAATGGATTGGCTGTCTGCGCACAAAGCTGTCATAGACTGCCATTGAAAGATGGTGACGGCTTACTCAAAGGATGGGACGTGCTTCAAATTTAAGGGGGATAGACAGGACACCCCTGCTATGACGACAAGACGATCCAAGTGGCTTAATCAGCTGTCTAGTTGGTTAGCGAGCTTGACGCTAGAAGAGACGGACCGAATGGAGTTGGGATTACCACACATCGTGTGCGAGTATAAGGACGTATTTCCTGAGGAGCTGCCCGGAGTGCCACCACAACGGGAGTTGGACTTCACGATCGAATTGCAACCAGGAACTGCACCGATCTCTATGGCACCCTATCGGATGGCACCGGCCGAACTTAAAGAACTGAAGATTCAACTGGAAGAACTACTGGACAAGGGATTTATCCGACCAAGCACTTCACCATGGGGAGCGCCCGCTTTGTTTGTCAAAAAGAAAGAAGGAACCCTACGGTTGTGTATCGACTACCGTCAACTCAACCGTGCGACTATCAAGAATCGTTATCCGCTGCCTAGGATCGACGACTTATTTGATCAATTGAGGGGAGCGACCTGTTTTTCGAAGATTGACCTCCGATCCGGATACCATCAACTACGCATTAGGGATAGCGATATTCCAATGACTGCCTTTCGGACTCGGTACGGCCACTACGAGTTTGTAGTGATGCCCTTTGGTTTAACTAACGCTCCAGCCGTATTCATGTGCCTTATGAACAAGATTTTCACGCCATACCTTGATAGATTCGTTGTAGTATTCATCGACGATATCTTGGTGTACTCTCCCAGCGAGCAAGAGCATGAACAACACCTGAGAGTTGTATTACAAACACTGCGCGACAATCAGTTGTATGCTAAAGCTAGCAAGTGTGAGTTTTGGATGAAAGAGGTTAAATTCCTAGGACACGTTGTGTCAGCCGAAGGAATCTCCGTAGACAGCAGCAAGGTGGAAGCCGTAATGGATTGGAAACGACCAACTACAGTCTTTGAGATTAGAAGCTTCTTGGGATTGGCAGGATACTATCGAAGATTCATCCCCGATTTCTCTACACTGGGAAAACCGATGACTCGGTTAACACAGAAAGGAGTCAAGTTTGAGTGGAACGAAGCTTGTGAAAAGTCGTTCCAAGAACTCAAGAGGAGACTAACCAGTGCACCAATACTAATTATTCCAGAAAGGAATGTGGGGTATGCGGTCTATTGTGACGCATCAAAGGAAGGTTTGGGTTGTGTTTTAATGCAGAATGGGAAGGTGATTGCTTTTGGATCGCGACAGCTAAAGCCCCACGAGAAGAACTACCCCACGCATGATCTAGAGTTAGCCGCTGTGGTCTACGCCCTTAAGACTTGGCGCCATTATCTTTATGGGGAACAATTCGAAGTCTTTACCGACCACAAGAGCCTAAAGTATTTGTTCACTCAAAAGGAGTTGAACATGACACAAAGGAGATGGATGGAATACATGGATGACTACAGCTTCACCCTGTCATATCATCCGGGAAAGGCAAATGTAGTGGCCGACGCCCTAAGTCGAAAGAGCCGGGGATTATTGGCTAGTCTGGCCATGGGAGAGTGGAAAATGATGGGAGCAATCAACGAATTCATACTACAACCGACCGCCAACACTGGAGGGGCTTGCCTTTTTGCAGTGATCGCTACACCATCACTCCACAGAGAGATTTTGTTGGTTCAGACTTTTGATCAAGAGTGCGATTTCATCAGGCACCGTTTGTTAGTTGGGCAGACAACTACAGGATGGACAATTCATGCTGACAAGAGCCTTAGATTCAAGGATCGAATCTTTGTACCAGATTTAAACACCCTTCGAGAGGCAGTTTTAAAAGAATTCCACCGTTCGAGCTTCGCAGTTCATCCCGGTGGTAATAAAATGTACCAGGATCTTCGCCGACAATACTGGTGGGGAGGAATGAAGAACGACGTGGCCAAATACGTGTCTACGTGTCTGACTTGTCAACAAGTGAAAGCTGAGCACCAGAAACCTGGGGGTACACTTCAACCTCTACCGATCCCAGGGTGGAAGTGGGAGCACATCACGATGGACTTTGTGACAGGATTGCCTAGGTCACCTCAGTCTAACACTGCCATTTGGGTGATTGTCGACCGATTAACCAAATCAGCAGTGGAGATCCAAGACCACGGTGAAAAGAACATAAGGGGCAGGACCATCAAATTAGTCAGGGCCTAGTGGAGGCACCGAGGGATTGAGGAGTCAACGTGGGAACGCGAAGACGCAATTCGAGCCAACTATCCGCATCTCTTTCCATCTGAAGGTACATCCTAATTTCGAGGACGAAATTTTGTTAAGGGGGATAGGTTGTAATGGTCCAATTTTTTTTATTTATTTACAACATTTTATTTTATTTATTTATCTATTTATTATTATTTTTTTTTAGTAATACATTTTTATTTTATTTTATAACTTCTCTCCGAATTTTACGCGTTTATGTGTGTGAGTACACGAGTGGGTCTTATGTGCACATTACACTTACCAATGTACCGATGTCCGTTTCTTATTTATGTGTGTAAGTACCCCAGCCAACTACACCGTCCTATACAAATTACGCCAACTACACCGTCCTATACAAATTACTCCAGATTCGACAACCTAGGAAAATCCTAATGATTTCCTAAGAAAGACTAACCTGACGCCAGCTCACCCTACGACCTGTTAACGTCTCTCACCCTTTCGTTTTTTTTTCTCGTACGTGGCTTCACCCCCTCCAACTAACCTACCAACCAAGTTTCACCATAAAAGACGAAGGGTTGCCTTTGTTTTATTCTGATATTTGGAAAAACAAACAAACAGAGAGGGAGCGGTACACGACAGACGAGAGACTGATACTCAAATATACTTTCTATTTGTCCATTCCCAGCCCTCTTAGCTCCATAAACAGCCACTGTTAGCATAAACAGCCACTGTTAGCGTTGTGACGATCGATCGCGTCGTTCAAACCCGCAACTCTCCCATTAACCGTAGCCCACCGCTTTGTCTTCGGAGGAGAGGTAGTTAAATTTTACCTCCCTAAATATATCTATTTTTATGTATGTGATTTGCAAATATAGAGTAAAGAGTACATTTTTCCTGCTCGGTTAAACAATACCTTTTTCCTCGGCACAGTACCTTTTTCCTACTCAACTAAACAGTCTTGTATTGATCGGCCAAACAGTGGTCTACTTTTTTGATTGGCCAAAGTGCTGTACCTTTTCTTCTTATATTTTTTTATTATTATATTCATATGTTGGTCGGCCAAATGGCTATTCATATTTTTTTTATTATTATTTTTTTCTTTGCTCGGTCAATTAGTGACCCAGGGAGAATTTCATTACTTTTATGAAAATTACGCTTTAGCCCTTTTAGTTAATATGTGTTATATTTTGGACCTAAGTACTTTATATACTATATTTAATTTAGTCCACTAGTTTATTAAAGATTACATTTCAGCCCAAAATAATTAAAACAAGTTATGTTGGGATTTCAATTAAAGCCCTATGTTAATAATGTCTATTATTCAATTCATTGTCCTAATACAAGTTTAAAATTTACAAATTTATTATTTATTTATTTTCATTTAAACACAGTGAAATTTTTAGTTAATAAATATGAGTGACTAATAAATTTATTATTAAAGTGTTAGTTGCCTACTAGTGCTAATCAAAGTTTTGTCAGGAAGTTCAGAACTTGATAATGTTAGACTGTATTCTTATTATTGCACGATTGCATTTTTTTTGTTGTTAATATCACTGTGTCCTTACTTTATTATTGCAAGCGTTACGAAAATGTTGAGATTATGAAATTTGTAAAGATTGTTGAATGCTAGAATGGACAACTAGGTTCCCGGGTTGGGTGATCGTACGCGGATATCACATAGACGTTGAGGTTAATGGAAAAGTGAATTGGAATCGATTATTGGGGAGTCACCCCGAGATTTGTTGAATGGCAGTCAGCCAAGTGATGAATTGATTATGGGGAGTCACCCCGAGATTTGTTGAATGGCAGTCAGCCAAGTGATTTCGTTTTGGAGGAATATTTGGCAGCCTGCCAGGATTTCGAAACCCTAGGATATGACAATCTGTGATTACTTCATTTGAATTCTGAGGCGTTAAAAGGGTGGATGTATTATAGACCAGTCACTTATATACCTACAGAGCAGATTGTCACTCGTCACTGTGCCCGTCATCGTCACACCTGGGAAATTCATCCTTGCGAGGCGGGCGACGGTTGGATTAGGTAAGTAACTTATACCTTCCGTCGGGGCTCCCAGTCAGGGCAAGCAAGGGGGGGAGTATATCACGGATTGGTCATAGTCCTTAGTGGTTATTTGGGAGGAAAGTTCTCTAGGTTGAGAACTTAGATGAATATGTAAGTTAATGGCTAGTAATGAAATCAGCTATGTGTTTAATTTCTGCTTTACGATTTATTTCCTGCTTATACCTTTAATTACTGTTTTTCAATCATATATGTTGTTCTTGTATGTTATGTAAGGGTTGGGGGTTAGAGTGACTATTGAGTGATTTATCGCTCACGGTGTTACACTTCGTGTGACCCTGGTATAATACCATGATGTTGCTTTGCGACTCGGACGTATTATGCCAGACTGTGATCAAACAGGAGGTGTAGGCGTCGAGGGCGATGCTTATTTTGGAACAGAAGGTTTTCAAGTGGATCAGGCTCAAGAGGAGCCTTGGGATCAAGATCTCAACCTTAACCTGTAGAGCCAATCCTCCTTATTTTTGTGTTGGAAAACTGTAATCTAATTTCCCAACAAAGTACTATGTTTATGTTTGTAATTGTATTAAGACACTTATGTTATTTCTGCTGCTTAATCAACGAGACTCTTTTGAATAAATCTTTTAAAAATATTTTAATTAATGCTTCCGAAAATCGGGGCGTTACAACTTGGTATCACATTGTAATATCCCAAATTTTCAAAAAAATAAAATTTGTGATATTTGTAAATATTAATTTTCCTAATTTAATTTTACCCAATTTTGACTTTAGTTGACCATTTGCGGGTCTCTTATTTATTTATTTATTTTTCCCTTTAGACGAGTTAGTGCTCGAGGTGCACAGAATGATTTCAACCGACTTGTCACCAGTGGGCCCGGACGAACGGCCAGAATAATGTGCGTAATGCGGAGGATGATTTTGAGCTACACAGATGACACTAGCACGACTACTACAGTTGTGGGACCCGAGTCAACCAAATACGCTCACCTGGCGAGCGCATCGTAATGCGTGTTCTACTTCCAAGATTTTTCCAAACGATTCTGAGCACACGGTGACGTTGCCCACGATTTTCCAAGTTCACACGAATAATTTGGTAATTTTCTGAGACCGAAACCCGGACAGTTTGAACACTGCTCGGAGTAAATTATACTGCATTATATCATGTCGTGCTTCGCGCCTCACCATTCCCCCACGCCTGCTAACCACCACTCATCCCACCTCTTCCCACACTCCACCTAACTTGCCACATTTCACTCCTATCTACCACACTTCACTCCTACCTACCACCCCATTTCCCTACATAAACCCATCACCCCTTTCCCCTCAAAATTTTGGCAGAGCAAGAGGGAGAGATTGAGAAATTCTGGAAAAGAAGAAGAAAGGAGGAGAAGAAGAGAAAAAGAGGAGAGAGATCACCACAACATTTTCCAATTCTCGTCCATAACACGCATCCATTTTCATGGCCAATTTCCTCCTAGGTAAAGTCATTTTTAGGATTAGGTTTCTAAACAAACGTTATAGAGGGCGTCGAGTACTTCAATTTCGGCATAAGAATCATCCAAATCGGTTGAGTTTTGAGTGAGTTATAGCCTTCCAAAGTTCAGTAAAAATCTCGGGTACATTTTCCAGTCAGCTCTCTGCTCTTCCGTATATCTCCATTTTTCTCCTCGTTAAAGTGGATTTCGGGTTTAGATTCCTTCACGAAGATTGTAGATCACTTCAAGCTCTTCGTTTTAGGTTCAAGAATCACTCAAAACGGTTGAGAAATGACCACGTTATTGCGGCCCGAAGTTTCTGGTCTAGTCAAACCGAGCAGCTCACTGAACCTTTACAAATCTTCAGTTTTCTCATTGTTGGAGTGCGTTTTAGGCTTAGACTTCTTCATCAACGTTGTAGAGAACTTTGAGAGCTTCGTTTTAGACACAAGAATCGCTGGAAACGGACGAGGTTTGAACCCGATATCGCGGCCCAAAGATTCTGTTCGCAATGGAGTTCTTCATTGCCACTCGAAATACCACCGGACTTTACCGTCGAGCTTTTCGTCCGGACCAAAGGTAGAAACCTCTTATCCATTAACCCTAAGTATATTTAGTAGCCTTAGACTTTATATATTGGGGCTTGCAATGAGCCCGAACGAAACGAAACCAAAATGTGAAATGGGTCGAGAAACCCACAAAACCGATTATGGCCGTAAGGCCTAAAGATGGTTAAAGTTGATTTGTTTTAACAAGTGATGATGTGTATGGTTATGTTGTTTGGCTGATTATTCATGTCCATTATGATTTGTTTTGTTGTCATAATCAAAATCTATAATATTGATGTTTGCTTCGATGTACTCCGTCGATTAAATTGTAGAATGTTATGTAATTCATTTAGATTAGTAAAGTGAATCTTTGTTAGTAAACTTGATCATAATCTATTATTGATACGTCAGCTTTGGTAAATTACTAAAATGTCCTTCATTGACGAATTACCAATTTGCCCTCGTGCATAGTTTTACCTTACAAAAAGTCCCGAGCCTAATGAAGCTACTAGATTTCGTCTCTACACTTGAATGAAGTACAACATCGACCCTATATTTTTATGAATCACATTTATGACCCTTAAACTCTTTGTACTCAAACTCGTGTATTACTTGCGATATGCGTAGTGACGCGGGAACACCATAAGTCGTGTGTTTTGCCATGGATTTATTATGTGGTTATGTGAACCCTTGAAATGTCATTATCGTCTTACTTTTCTTGTTAAGATATTGTTATTGCTTTGCTTCGCTTGTGGTATTATATTATCGGCAAATTGTTTGATTGTTAGAATGGACAACTAGGTTCCCGGGTTGGGTGATCGTGCACGGATATCACATAGACGATAAGGTTAATGGAAAAGTGAATTGGAATCGATTATTGGGGAGTCACCCGAGATTTGTTGATTGGCAGCGATCGGCCAAGTGATGAATTGATTATGGGAGTCACCCCGAGATTTGTTGAATGGCGATCGACCAAGTGATTACGTTTTGGAGGAATATTTGGCGGCTGCCAGATTTCAAACCCTAGGATATGACAAATCATGATTACTTCATTTGAATTCGAGGCGTTAAAAGGGTGGATGTATTATAGACCGAGTCACGGCTATATACCTACGAGGCGACGGTTGTCACTCGTAGCCCAATGGGTGATCGGTCCACAGGGAAATTCATCCTTGCGAGGCGGGCGACGGTTGGATTAAGTAAGTAACTTATACCTTCCGTCGGGCTCCGATCGGTCAGGCAAGTAAGGGGGGAGTATATCACGGATTTGGTCATAGTCCTTAGTGGTTACTTGGGAGGAAAGTTCCCTAGGTTGAGAACTTAGATGAATATGTAAGTTAATGGCTAGTAATGAAATCAGTTATGTGTTTATTTTGTGCTTTATGATTAATTACCTACTTGTTCCTTTAATTACTGCTTTTCAATCATATATGTTGTACTTGTATGTTAAGTAAGGGTTGGTGGGTAAGAGTTATCTATTGAGTGATTATTCGCTCACGGTGTTACACTTCGTGTGACCCTGGTATAATACCATGATGTTGCTTCGCGACTCGGACGTATTATGCCGGGTGTGATCAAGCAGGTACTGTTGGTGTCGAAGGAGATGGTTATTTCGGAACCCAGGGTTATCCGGTAGACCAGGCTCAGGAGGAGCCGTGGAGTCCAGAGTTGAACCTTAATATGTAGAACCCATCCCGTTATTTTTAATGTTTGATCTGTAATCTTAATTTCTCAAACCGTACTAAGTATTTTGTAATGGGTTGCACTTCACGTTTTCCAACGTGTACTCTGATGGAAACTGTATTTTTACATGGTGAAATATTGTTGTAAAACTTTATTATTTCTTTCTAATAAATTTAACGTACCCAAATATCCGGGTGGTTACAAAAACCCTAAAACATACAATTATAAGGTCCCTAAAACAAACAATTATAAGGTGGTTGTAGGTTGCCATGGTCCAGACCAAGCCCGTATTGGTTGGTCTAGACCACGATTTCCTACATCAAAAACACCAAGCAAGATTAGTGGTCCGGACCATGGGTGCTCCAAGTTGCAATTTTGTAGAGAATTGTCCCAAATTGCTTGGTCCGGACCATAGAAGCCTTGACCCGGACCATAGATGTTCGGAACCTCGAAATTGAGCCAAAAAAAACCAACATAGGGATGGTAAACTAGAAATATAATTAACTTGGGTGCAGAGTTCTTCGATTCATCCTCATATCTTACTAGTACTTTAGACTTGGGTACGCCCCAAAATTTATTTTCAACCCAAATGACAAATCAATTCAAACCATATCGTCCATGGTAAACAGAGTAGAGAAAAGCATGCCAACAAGGGCCAAACTTTTAGTACTACGGTATTTATGAAGAACTTTGAATTTCTCCTTATTGTACATCACCAGCGTTTGTTGGGGTGTTAGATTTAATTTAGGGAGAATTGGTCAAGAGAAGATGGAGTTGTTAAAATAGGAGGGGTGAAGATGTAATTAGGATAATATGAGAGAGGACTTTTCAAATGCTTTGTCTTATTTCTTTCAAGTTACACGATGGAATACAACTTGCTGTATTATAGAGTCAATAACCGACTCATTCCACCGACCTAGGTGGGACCGACTCACTCCACGGTTCTACTAGAAAATTCTTGATTTTGCACATGTTTTACATGTGCTAGTGACAAGGAAATTCTTCCCATTGTCTACACCCTTCTAGACACTTTCAACTTAGATATTTAAATACACACTTCTAGACATTTCTATATTTTTGCTTATGTATTTTTTACACATATTCTACATATTTCTAGAAGATTACAAATTACATTTTTAACACTCCTCCTTAATTTGTAATCTTCATAGCTTCATAAATTTGGGAGAATTTTTCTGCTGCCACTGCTTTGGTCATTATGTCAGCTAGCTGCTCCTTGGTATTGACGAACTCGAGCTGAATTTCTCCATTCTGCACCAAGTCTCTGATAAAGTGATGTCGGAGCTCAATGTGCTTTGTCCTTCCATGAAAGACTAGATTTTTGCTCATTGCTATGGCTGACATATTATCGCAGTAGATAACTGTAGGGCCTTCCTCTTTATGCTCCATGTCCGAAAGAATTTGTCTGAGCCATACAGCCTCACATGTTGCATCTGTAGCTGCTATATATTCAGCTTCTGCCGATGAGAGAGCAATTGTCCTTTGCTTTTTAGAACTCCAAGCGATGATGTTAGATCCCAAGCAAAATACGTAGCCAGACGTGCTCTTTCGATCATCAATTGATCCAGCCCAATCACTATCGGTGTAGCCAATAAGCTTGTTGTCATTCTCTTTTGTGTACCTGATGCCAAGTTTCTTCGTCCCTTGAAGATAACGGAGAATCCGTTTTGCTGCGGCATAGTGTAGCTTGCTGGGCTCGTGCATAAATCTCAAAATAAGATTCACAGAATATACAATGTCGGGCCTTGTATGAGTGAGATAATTGAGCGAGCCAACCAATTTTCGATAGGAAGTGGCATTGATCTTCTCTGCTCCATCATTTAGCTGCAGCTTGTCATTTAGAGAAAGTGGAGTAGAAACTGGCTTGCAGTTACTCATCCGAAATTTCTTCAATAAATCTTCGAGATATTTTTCTTGTGAGATAAAAATCCCTTCTTTGGATTGCCTCACTTGGATGCCGAGAAAATATCTCATGAGGCCGAGATCAGTCATCTCGTACTCCTTCATCATGGCCTTTTTAAATTCTTCAAGCATCGCTAAATTGGTGCCTGTGTAGATTAAATCATCAACATATAAGCAGACAATGAGGAAGTCTTGCGTACCTCCTTTTTTGACATAGAGTGATGGTTTGCTTCGGCTTCTTTCAAAACCATTTTGACAGAAGTAATTGTCAATGTTGTTGTTCCACGTTCGAGGTGCTTGCTTCAAGCCATAGAGCGCTTTTCGAAGTCGGTACACCTTGTCTTCTTTTCCTTTGACAGTGTATCCTTGCGGTTGCTCCACGTAAACTTCTTCTTCTAGCTCGCCATTGAGAAAGGCAGATTTGACATCGAGCTGATATACAGGAAGCTCGTACTGTGCCGCCAAGGCAAGAACTGTTCTGATCGTCTCCATGCGAGCGACAGGAGCAAATGTTTCATTGAAATCTACTCCAGGCTGTTGCGAGTAGCCTTTTGCCACTAACCGTGCTTTGTGCTTCTGAATTGATCCATCTTCTTTGTATTTTGTCTTATAGACCCATTTGAGCCCGATTACGTCTTTGTCTTTCGGCAGCTCCACGAGATCCCATGTGTGATTTTTCTCGATAGTTGCAATTTCCTCGTCCATTGCCTTTTTCCATATATCTTCACTAGCAGCTTCTTCAAAGTTCTGTGGTTCACAAGTGAAGAAGGCAAAATCACACGAGTCATATATGTCTCGTAAGGAGCGTACCTTTCTTGTTGGATTGAGATCCTCCGATGAGCTCTCTGGACCGGTTTGCGGACTTTGGCTTGGACTTGGGTCCAGAGTTGAAGTTTCTTGCCCATCTCCTGCATCAAAAGGCTCAAAAAACTTTTGCTTTTGAAAGGAATTGTCCTCCCATTTCCATGTAGCAGCTTCATCAAATATCACATCTCGAGAAACCACAAATTTATTTGTGCTTGGATTATAGAGACGATACCCCTTAGACTCGTCACTATATCCAATGAAAATATACTTCTCTCCTTTTTCGTCAAATTTTTCCCTTTGTTCTGAGGGAACTAATGCATATGCAATGCATCCAAAAATCTTGAGAAAATGTACCTGTGGCTTCTCTTTATACCATGCCTCGTATGGCGTTTTGTTTCGTACTGCCTTCGTGGGAGATCAGTTGAGGATGAACACAGCAGTGTTGACAGCTTCAGCCCAGAATGTGTTTGGTAGGCCTTTGCCTTTGAGCATGCTTCGTGCCATCTCTGCAATCGTGCGGTTCTTCCGCTCTGCTACTCCATTTTGCTGAGGTGTTTTCCGGACTGTAAGTTGCCTCTTGATTCCTTTTTCCTTGCAATACTCCAAGAACGGAGTGTAGATGTATTCACCACCACGATCCGTCCGGAGTGTCTTTATTAGTCTTCCACTTTGTCTCTCCACCAAGGCTTGAAACTTGAGAAATACAGGAAAGGCTTCTGATTTCTTTTCAAGGATGTAAAGCCACATCATCCTTGTATAATCATTAACAAATAGGAGAAAATATCTTTTTCCTCCAAGAGATGGTGTTCTAGTAGGGCCAAAAATATCAGAATGCACCAATTCCAAAGGCGCTTTTGCTCTCCAAGCGAACTTTGGAAATGGGAGTCTATGCATTTTTCCATATATGCACTTTATCAATTTTATCAATATTTGGTAGCCCTTTCACCATATTTTTCTCCTTTAGCAACCTCATGCCCATGAAATTTAAGTGGCCATATCTTAGATGCCACAAATAGGAGTCATCAATTTTTTCTCCTTTAAGGGCAAAATTTTCATTAAGTGGCATCATTAATGGGAAAATTTTATTTGGAGTCATTTTGACTTTGGCCACCGTAAAATTTTTCTTTTTGTCAATAATTATGCACTCACCATTATCAAATTTAAGTGCATAATCCTTTTGCAATAATTGTCCCACACTTAGTAAATTTTGAGTAAGCCCGGGAACATAAAGGACATCAGAAATTAATCTTTTGTTACCACCCTTTGTGTAGACGGCAATAACTCCCTTTCCTTCAACATTTTGTAGCTTTCCATCTCCCAGCTTTACTTGAGAAGAGACTTTATCGTCAAGCTACACAAACTTTTTCCGATCACCTGTCATATGATTACTGCATCCGCTATCCAAGTACCAAATGTTATCTGATTCTTCTTGAGCATTCATGCAAGAGAATAATTGTTCTGCTTCATTTTCTTCCGAAAAATTAGCTTTGCTTTTTTCATGATTGAACCAACAATCACGATCGGAATGATTGGGAACTTTGCATCTCTTGCATTTAAATCTGCAATCTTTGGATGCATGATTTGTTTTTTTGCAAATAATGCAAGAAGAGTTAGAGTTACCGCCATTGGCATTCCTTTGATTGTCGTATCCTTTTCCCTTGTTCCGGGCATTTTGGCCTCCACGTCCTTTCATGCCTCCTCCTCGAGCTGAGCCCTTCTCTTGATTTGCTTGATTCTTTCCTCCAAAGTGGATTTTGCTTTGAAATGCTTGCTCCAAGGATTGATTTGTGAACCTGCTCATTCTTTGTTCATGTGCCTCGAGAGAACTCATTAGTTCATGCCGAGTGAGTTTAGATAAATCCTTGGATTCTTCGATAGCAGCAACAATATGCTCAAACTTTGGAGGCAAACTTCTTAAAACTTTTTCGACGATTCTTTTGTCCGTAAGGGTATCTCCATAAGTTCGAATTTAATTGACAATTCCAGCAACTCGGGAAAAGAATGTTTGAGCGGATTCATTTTCCTTCATTGCTAGATTATCAAAATCTCTCCAAAGTGTTTGAAGTTTAATGGAGATAACCTTATCATAACCTTGATATTCAACTTTTAGTGTCTCCCATGCTTCTTTTGAAGTTTTTGCACCCAAAATTCTTGGAAAGATCGATTTGCTTACCCCACGTTGAATGTTGAGAAGAGCCAATGCATCTCTCTTCTTGTTCTCCTTGAACTTCTTTTTCCTTGCTTCCGTCCAAGTTGCTACTTCTTCGTCATTTGCCGGTGCCTCGTATCCACTTTCAACAAGATCCCACAAGTCTTGTGAGATGAATAGAGTCTTCATTTGAATGCTCCAATATTCATAGTTCTCTCCCTCAAATATAGGGATGAGAGTTTGTGCATAGTTGAAAGTGGAGGAGTTGGCTTCCATGGTAGATGAGAGTTAGGAGGACAAGGATGTATATGGGGTTCCTGCTTGGATACCAAAATTGTTGGGGTGCTAGATTTAATTTAGGGAGAATTGGTCAAGAGAAGATGGAGTTGTTAAAATAGGAGGGGTGAAGATGTAATTAGGATAATATGAGAGAGGACTTTTCAAATGCTTTGTCTTATTTCTTTGGGATTTTATACATACACTCCCTTGGAGCCACTCCCAGCCACACCCTCTCTCACATGGAGTGTGGAGCCCAGATGGGGACCACACCCCATGTGAGAGAGGGTATGGCTGGGAGTGGCTCCCAGGGAGTGTATGTATCGCCCCTCTATTTCTTTCAAGTTACACGATGGAATACAACTTGCTGTATTTATAGAGTCAATAACCGACTCATTCCACCGACCTAGGTGGGACCGACTCACTCCACGGTTCTACTAGAAAATTCTTGATTTTGCACATGTTTTACATGTGCTAGTTACAAGGAAATTCTTCCCATTGTCTACACCCTTCTAGACACTTTCAACTTAGATATTTAAATACACACTTCTAGACATTTCTATATTTTTGCTTATTTATTTTTTACACATATTCTACATATTTCTAGAAGATTACAAATTACATTTTTAACAGCGTTAACCTCCCCTTATTCATGTCTGGACCTTTTGGCTACTCCATAAGCAACTGGTTTAGCAGGTGAAACACTTCCTCCATCGCCTACGAAAAAAGACATAAAATTATCGGACCCAAATATAAAGTAGTATAAAGAATAATTTTAAAATTTATTCACACCAAGTTAAAGATCTTAATAAGTCTTTAAATTGGTTGAGAAAAACTTTTCAACATTAAGTGCAGAACGAGTTTCATTTTTATCTAAAAATTGTAGGTACCTACATCTTTATTGTTATAGACACCTTTTTTTTTTTTGATCGGCAAAAATAATTTCATTCATCACGAAAGAATCGGGATACAAAATGAAATCAGCAAAATACAGTAGGAAAAGAAATGAATTGAGCAACTTCTTCTCGCGAGATCTTAACCTACTTCTCCGCCTCTCGATTTTTTTTAAAAAGCTATTGGCAAGATGCCAACAACACACCCAATGGGCTGAGCCCAAAAAAACACCTAATGTTTAAACCAAACCTCAGATCCACAAAAACCAATAAATTGGGCCGGCCCACCTCAAACAACCAACCCCAAACCCTAGACCCTATCCTCTCCGACGCCGCCGCACCAGTTCCACAACCACCGACCACCACATCATCACGACTGCCCTTCATCCCACAGCTCCAACTCCATCACAACAGCCCCACAGCCACCGATATCCTCTGCATCTCCTCTTCATCATTACCGCTACCCCTCAACGGAAAACACCCACGCATCTCCATGCCGACACCCCTCAACAGAAGACTCCCAAACACCGCCAAAGCCGCGAATCTCAGACCCACCACAACATCAAATCTAAAAACTAACACCCACCACCAAAGGAAACACCCTATGCCGAGAAAAATGAGTGAATAGAGGAGAGGTACAAACTTATTCGAATACGCTGGAAACAAAGCAGCTAAAACCTGTAACGCCCCGTTTTCGGAAGCATTAATTAAGATAACTAATTAGGATTAATTTAATAAAAAGGGTTTCCAATCAGAGTTACACGTTGGAAAACGTGAAGTGCAGCCCATTACAAAATACTTAGTACGGTTTGAGAAATTAATATTACAAACCAACATTAAAATAAAGGGGTGGGTTCTACAGATTAAGGTTGAGATCTTGATCCCAATGCTCCTCTTGAGCCGGATCCACTGGAAAACCTTCTGTTCCAAAATAAGCATCGCCCTCGACGCCTACACCTCCTGTTTGATCACAGTCTGGCATAATACGTCCGAGTCGCAAAGCAACATCATGGTATTATGCCAGGGTCACACGAAGTGTAACACCGTGAGCGATAAATCACTCAATAGGTACTCTAACCCCCAACCCTTACATAACATGCAAGAACAACATATATGATTGGAAAACAGTAATTAAAGGAATAAACAGGAAATAAATCGTAAAACAGAAATTAAACACATAGCTGATTTCATTACTAGCCATTAACTTACATGTTCATCTAAGTTCTCAACCTAGAGAACTTTCCTCCCGGTTAACCACTAAGGAATATGACCAAACTGTGATTTACTCCCCCCTTGCTTGCCCTTCACTCGGGGGCCCCGACGGAAGGTATAAGTTACGTACTTAATCCAGCCGTCAGCCGCCTCGCAAGGATGAATTTCCCAGGGACGAACTGTACCACTGGGCTACGTATGGCAACTGCCAGGTCCTGTAGGTATATAGCCGAAACTGGTCTATAATACTTCCACCCTTATAACGCCTCAGAATTCAAATGAAGCAAATCACAGAGTGTCACATCCTAGGGTTTCGAAATCAAGGTAGACTGCCAAACAATCCTCCGAAACAAATCACTTGGCGGAACTGCCATTCAACAACAACCTCGGGGTAACTCCCCATCAATCAATTCCAATTCACTTTTTCATTAACCTCATCGTCTATGTGATATCTGCATACGATCACCCAACCCGGGAACCTAGTTGTCCATTCTAGCATTCAACAATTTTCACAAATTTCATAATTTCAACATTTTCGTAATTGTAATTGTAACACAAATTGACAAGCTAAGAACACAACAGTTGATGCATGCGATTCGGTAACACGTAATGTAATCATGCTTAGCAAGTTCTAACATAATGAAGACATTCCGAAATACTATTGTAACATAGTAATCTATTCATTTAGGTCTCCGATTTGACTAGCTTATACAAAAATAATAATAATAATAATAATAACTAAATAAATAAATAACTTTGGAATTTCAACCGATAGTTAGTTACAAAAAAAAATATTTATTTATTAGACACTCACATTTACAATTTAGAAACTACCCAGTGTGTTTATATAAATAACTAAATAAATAAACTTGTTAATCTTAAACTTGAATTAAGACAATGGATTGAATTTAGACTTTATTAACATAGGGCTTTAATTGAAATCCCAACATAACTTGTTTTAATTATTTTGGGCCGAAACGTCATCTTTAATAAACTAGCGGGCTAAATTAAATATAGTATATATATAAAGTACTTAGGTCAAAATATAACACATACTAACTAAAAGGCTTAAAGTGTAATTTTAATAAAAGTAATAAAATTCCCCAGGAGGGGTCACTGGTCTTGACCGACCAAACCAAAGAAAATAATAATAAAAAAAAAAAGAAAGAATGGCCATTTGGCCGACCAACAAAAGAAAAGTAAAAATAAAAAATAAAAAAAATGGTTAAGGCACTATTTGGTCGAGCAGGCCACTATTTGGTCGAACAGGGGCCACGTTTGGCCGAGCAAAACAAAACAAAAGTAAGGCCACTGTTTGGCCGATCAAAACAAAAAAAAACTACTGCTTTTGGCCTTTTGGCCGTGCAACGCTATATTTATTTATTTATTTATTTATTTTTCTACTCCGCAACACAAAAATTAATACAAAAATTTACTCCGTAACACAAAAATTAATACAAAAATTAATACGCACATATAGTTAGGAGAAGGTAGGAAAAGTTAATCTACCTCGCCTCCGACGGAAAAGCTAGGAATACAGTTATGGATGTTCCTGGTTTGCGGAGAAGACGCGGAGAAGACGAAGACGGAAACTACGAGTTGGGTTTGGCTTGAGTTGAGAGTGTATTTATGAACTTTGGGAGTCGGTTGATGGTTATAAAACTCGAATTTGGAAGGGGTGGCAAGTTCGGGTGAAACCAATTGCTCACTCTCTAAAACTCCATGGGTTTGGAGCTCGGACCTCTTTCTTTTTTCTTTTTTTCTTTCTCTCTGGAATTACAGGGGAGAGGGAGGACGAAAAAATGGTGTGATGAAGGAGTGTAGCAGGATACATATATTGGGGGGAGTGGAGGGAAGTGGAGTGTTCGGTGGGTGAAACCCATGTGGGGTGGTAATGGGTGATGGGGGTGGTTGCTCGCAGAGACACGAGGGAGAGGGGTTTGATTTGCTCGGTGATTGGTGGTGTGTGGCAGTGGGGTTAGTGGTTGAGCGAGTGGAGAGTTAGCGTACTGTAGGTGCATAGGTGATAGTGTACCTATGTATACGTATATACCTACGTATGTATATATATATACATAGCAGCATAAAAAAAATAATAATAATAGGACTTAATTAGGTAATTAGGGGTTCCAACGAGGATAAGAAATTTAGGTCTAAAGCATAATTAAAAAAAAATATTATTCTAATTGTATGCATTAACGAAAGCAAATAATCCCAATTTTATAATTAAAAATTCGGATTATTACAAAACCAACACCAGGACCACCAAAACACCCCCACGCAACCGTGACACCAAAAGCATTGCATTCGCCGCACAAGACTCCTCTACCTGGAAGCAGCCCAACCTCTAGCCGTTAGGCCAAAACCGAGATCCTCCAACAAGGAAACCGGCGAGGATGGCGTGACCGAGGGAGTATTATGTTGCTAGGCCCTCTCAAGGACGGCCCTCAGATTCTCGAGACCTAAGAATAACTTGTAAAACGGGTTGCCTATGATTTTTTTTTATTTTTAAAAAACAATAAAAATAAAACTAACCTCAAAATGATAGTTACTAGTTCATTATTTTTTCTTCCCCTCATGATTCGTTTCGTTTTTTCACTTAAAACTAGTTTTTGCTCAATAATATTTTTTGCACCAATCAAAAAAATATTCCTATGGATTCTGAATGTGAGGGGAAAAAAAGATTCTTATGGAGAAGGAAAAGAGAGGCCCCATGAAATAAAGTGTTTACCTATTGGATAAGAGAATATAACTTTTCTGCACGGCTAATTAGCTCATTGATTGTATAAATATACCATTAAATACATATTACATATGTGAATCTACCTGTTTAGTGCCCTAATTTTAAGCCAAAATTTGTTGGCTTAAGTTGGTAGCCTTTGCTCGCCTTAACTCAAGGCCCGGCCAGCTTGTCTTGCTCTACCTTCTCACGGCAAATTCTGCATCTTCGGCAAATACATATCAGTGCGAGAACAAACGGTATTACTAACACGATCAACAAATTAGGAAGGCCCTTAAACATATTTCCTGGTTTTTGTTTTTGCGGTAATTGGGAGGAATGAAAAGCTCCGGAAGGGAAGGAAATTGGGTGTTTAGAGCAAGTTATTTGCTGGCCGTGTGGAAACAAAGTTCTGGCCTCTGGGAGAACTACAAGTGAGAAGATTAAACGGAGGTCTTAATATATATAGATGTGAGCATTGGGAAATCATGGAATGGTGAAGTTTATATTTTAGAATTTTCTTTTCGGAATCTTCTTTCCTTTCAGGATTTCATTAGTCTTGTATCTTATTTCCTTTCTTCATAATTTCTTGCTAACCAAGAAATTATCTGTGTTAGTCTTACCAAAAATATGATTACTCTACTTATTTTAAATTTCAATTCAATGATCAATAAAAATCAAGAGTTTTCTCTTTTTTCCCTTGTATGCAAGGTATCTATCACTTCGCAAGTGAATTCAAAAGTTCATTTGCGAAGTGATAGATAATTTAAAATAAGTAGAGTAATCATATTTTTGGTAAGACTAACATAGATAAATGAACTTTTGAATAAATGAACTTTTAAATTCATATTTCGGACGATTTTGTACAAAATTGCAACTTGCAGCACCCATGGTCCAGACCACCGATCTTGGTTGGTGTTTTTGATGTAGGAAAGCGTGGTCCAGACCAACGGGGGCTTGGTCCGGACCATGCCAACGTACAACAGCCCTATAAATGTTTGTTTTAGGGTTTTCTTGTATGGTATTGCTTTCACAACTGGTTTTCTGTGAGAGGCAAAAAGAGAAACTCTGTGAGCTCATCTGTAGCCTTCGGGCATCTGATTCTCTTCTTATTAGAGAAACCCCCAATCATCTACATGTGGAGCAGGTATTCATCGCCGAACCACGTAAAATCTCTGTATTCTCTATGATTGCTCTCTCTCTCTCTCATGCCATTGTTTAAGAGTGTGTTTTAATCCATACTTAGGTATCGTTCATGTCACTTGAGTAGTTTCCATAGGCCAATAAAATTAAAATGAACACCAACGCTATCATTTTGCTGAAAAATTCAAGTTTTTTATTGATGTTAAACTTGTTATAGAAGCTGACCGAAGACAGGGACCAAGCAAATGAGCCAACAATGGGCTGGCCTGGGAATCAATTTCGCAGGGCTGAACCTAGCCCACTTTAGTGCGGGGGACAAATGACTCAATGCCAAATGTTATTATTATTTGATTAGGCATTTCCACTTACGCAATTAACTTGTTTAGTAGTGCAACCTAAACATGTCATGCACTCTACATTTGAAGACATCAAATACGGTACCTAAAGTTCTTTTTTGGATCATTGACCTAAAGTTCTCATTCCTGGCATTTTAATAATATCAAATGTGCCTCACGTTCTCAATCCAAAGTTCAAAATCAGTCTTTGAAGTAGAAGCTTCATTCCCGAAAAAATGCACCCCTTACTGAGGGACTGGTCAAGTAAGAAGTACTGTACTTAAATCAGAAGTAGCTAGGGCTGCAAATGAGTCGAGTTGCTCGCGGTTCGGCTCATTAAAGCTCGGCTCAGCTTGGCTCGACTCATTGCGAGCTTGAACTCGAGTTTTGGGTTTGTTTACTGAACGAGTCGAGCTCAGCTCGCAAAAGATCGGCTTGTTTTATAGGGTCGGATCGTTTAAAGAGGTTCGTTAAGTAAATTAGTCTGCCTTGGCTCGTTTACGACCGAGCCGAGCTTGAGCTCTAGTTTTGGGTTCATTAAGCAAACGAGCTGAATTCGAACACTACAAATCTCAGCTCGACTCGGCTCGTTTGCAGCCCTAATCAGAAGAGGTACACAAAATAGAGAATGCAAGATATAGAATTCCTATTGATGAGTCTCCAGACTCTCTACATGTGAGCAACTAGTGCCATACTAGTTTACTCTCCACCAGGACGTACTGTTGAGATTTCTCTAATGAATTTGTGGAGGGCAATTATATCCGAAGCAACGAAAAAAATGAAGCAGGGCACTAGGATTTTTTTTTATTTTCAACCCAAGGGGCACGTTTCATTACCAAATTATTTGTAGGAAATTCTACATAAGATGAGATTATAGATGGGGAGAGAAGGAAATTGTGTAATCTACGAGATAATAGATGTGATTATATAATGTGAATTGTTAAATTCACGAGAACAACCATTGGAGTAGGGATGGCAATTTCACCCAAAACCAATGGATACCCAAACTAAACCGACCCAATTGGTGCGGTTTTTATATTTTTTCCTACCCATGGGGTGGGTTTGGTTTTCAAAACATGATACCCAGCGGGTTTGGATTTGGGTTTGGTCTTAGCAAGTATTCTTGATACCCAAACCGATCCATATAATATTATTTATAGGATATATATACACATTATTTTTTTGTGTACATGTAATTTTATTTTTCAATTCATAATTTTCAGTGACTTTTTCTTTTATCTCCCTCCTTATTCCTCTCAAATCCCTTAAAAATCTCAAGAGTCTCTATAGGAACTTCTTAAGAAAAGTTTATTATTTAGTTATTTTCTTTGATTATGTTGGAATTTAGATGTTTAATGGAAAAATCGATCATATGGTGTATTACTTTTTTATTTTAATATATAGTCTTTTTCCTTCATATGTTCAATAATAAAATGAATATTAATGCGGGTTTGGTGCGGTTTGGATAAAATCCAAATCCATATGGTTTGTTATTACTAAAATTCAACCCATTCGGTTTGGATTTGGGTATAGATAAATACTTTGGGCACTAGGGTATTTGTAATCTCTAAAATCCCACTTAAACCGATCCATCGCCATCCCTACATTGGAGCCAGGACCATAAATCCAAATGGCAGATTCGCTCTTAATAGCAGTGATTTGGTTTCTCTAAAAATGAGGATTCACACAGGTGTTTACCCCTCTCATTCAACTATAGGATGCAAACGCGTCTAAGTCGACGAAATTGAGAACTTGTTTTGTATTTAATTAAAACATAAACGATAAACGCATGATGAGCCCGCTTTATTTACTAAATGAGACTCTATAAATGAACCAAGTCTACATATGAGCCGAGTTAAATTTTGGAGTATAAAGCTCGTAAACAAACCTAAATTTGAGCTCAACTCGTTCGAGCTACAATCTCTCTAAATAAAAACAAACATTTGTTAACACCACGAGCATTGATGATGAGAGGGCCCTAGCTTGCACATTTATCGCTGAAACGGGTGTGCGAAGGGAATATACTCGCTGCTATTAATAATAATGTCGGCTATGTTAATTGTTGGTTAACAAATGTTTCTTGTGAGATTAGGATGTCTCTTATAATTAAAAAATGCACTGACAGCCCCCGCTGTTTTTTTGGTCATGTGAATTGCACATAAATATTCTATTAAAGCACCGCATTAAAATAAACACATTATTTGCACCAGTTGATATTTCCAAAATGAGCAGTACACGGTCAGATTAGCTGGTTTGATTTTATTCGTTTTTTTGGTTGTTGGTTTGTGTTTTGATTACATTTGTGCTGTATTATGTAATGATTTGAGCTGGGTATCTATTGAGATTCTCTACTGTTAACTTTTGAAAGGATTCATCATCCCGTTCCGATGGTGCTGCGTCTGCTTCGGTAAGTGTGTCTGAGAGCCGGTGGCCCATAAAAGCCTTACTAAGCCATTCTCATTACAACTGTTAGTGGTTTTGATTTTATTCTTGTCTTTTGGTGAATCATTGCCGAATGGCGTTTGTAATGAAATTCTTGACCTTATTTCAAACACAAAAAAAAAAAAAATGTTCTCAACGATGTCTAAAATATCAAAAGTTTCAATATTATCTAAAGTTTCCATAATTAAAACGGATTGAAAAGTGTCCGGAAATAACCCAAACAGAACCGTGCACTGGAAAGGATCCCTACTCAAAAGAGAGAACATTTTTTACACCGGCAGTGTAAACCAAAATTTTCTCCGATTGCTCAAACCATGTACAAGGAGGATCAAAATAAGTATAAAAAAAATGTGCAAGGAAATCAGTCATCGGTTAATCTAAGAGAGAAATTTACAATTCATTCTAATTACACGAACGGGATTAAATATGCACTAAAAAATTAAATAACTTTAGTAGACTAGGAGTTAAAAAATACAAATCGAAGGGGAAATCAATTGGGTTCCGCTTAAAATGGATGTACGTTCCTGCTTAAACCACCATGTACGTTGGTAAAGAACCCAACGACCTCAGGCTTGTACGGTAGGTACGTCCGCCGTCGATCTCCCTCCCTCAAGGCTCTGTTCCTACTGTAATGATCCGCCAACGACGACGTTTGGCCCTTCCCTCCCTTCTTCGTCTTCGGTTTCGCAGCCCCAACCTCGCCGCCGATCTTCTCCGACGTACTCTCTCTCTTCGGACTCCCTGTCGTCGCCGACCCGTTTAAAAAGATGAAAGCGTCCCTCCCGTCACTGTTGCTCCGACTTAGCAGATCTCGAAACCTAAACAGCTTCGAAAATCCCGTGGAGTTACTCTTCTTACATCTCTCCGCCGAGGCTTCCACTGCCTTTCCGGCCCACGCGCAGTACATCTCCGCCGCCTCCTCTCCTCCTTCCGCCGCCCTCACCGGAGCAGTCGAAACATCCTCTGCCTCGACGAAGACCTTCTTCACCGGTGGCCTACGTGGCAAATCGGCCTTGGAAATATTCTGGTCGAAAAACTGGTAAACCGGCTTGATCTGCCCGTTCTGGAACAAATCGTCGGCCGAAATCGGAGATTCATTTCCGTTACCTGCGCACGCGAAAGAGAAGGAGAAATCTTCTTCATCTTCTTCGTCATCATCATAGTCGTCAGACTCTTCATCAGCCGGTGGCGGTGATTCCTCTGTTACATAATTATCGTCATCAGATCCGTTGAGTGTTGTCTTCCGTTGAAATTCTTCGCTGATTTCAGAAGAATCTGAGATGAATCTCGGAGACAAGGTTAATTCCGTAGTCGCCTCCATATTTTTCCCTCTACCGCCAACCAGAATTTCCCAACCGTGTGAACGATCTGATTCTCTCTCAAGATTTTGGTGTTTAGTCGTACTGGAATTGAATGGAAGGGGGTTGTGTATGTTATGTAAAACAATGCGGTGGATAAGTTATGATTTGGTGGGTTTTAATATGGGTGGTTGGTGAGTGGTAGGAAAGAGACGAGTAGGATCTGGGAAGTTTTGGGGTGGGGCGTTACCGTCTTTAATACTAGTAGATGTTGTTTGGAGAGTAAGAAAAGTGTGATGGGGACACGGTTCACGTGTTTTTTATGTAACAGCTCGGAAATTACTCTAATTCGTTGGTGGGTTGGCTAGTGTCCGGGAGTCTCATTTTTTGATATTTTTCGCATTCTGCATTTTGCATTTTTAACCTTTTTAAATTAAGACCAAAATATATTATTAAATTTGTAAAGTGTTTGAGAAAGATATATGTGCATAATGCATTTAATATGAGGAATAATATTTGAGAATGATTGATTCTGTATGTTTTTTTGTTAACCAAAATGAAAAAAAAAATCAAAAATCAAAAATCAAAAATCAAAAATAAAAAAGATCTTCTCCTTTAGCTTCTCACTTCTATCATCTCTAGATCCATAAATTTAGAACTCATTGTGTGATGACTTGTTTTGGCTCGGAGATGACAAACAGTTACAATAAATAAATAAATAAAAAGAGAGAATGAAAACATGAAAAGGAGGTGACCGAACACCCCCATAATTAGTGTTCGTTTTTTTCGGTGTTTGGTAACAAGAAATAAATTTATTGTGAATCCCTTGTTCTAGTACTGCAGATAACATATCTTTGATCGAACCAGAAATAAAAAAATTATGGTGTTTTTGGCCAAAAAAAAAAAGAAGCCAAGATTATTGGCTTATTATTAGAAAGCAATAATCCTACAAGTTTGGTTTATTGACTAAAAATAATTGAACAGGTATGCTAATTAATCTAGTTTATTAATTGAATAAAAGTCAATAATACGTCTTATTTGGCCAAAACATGCTTTAATTGAGACGTGAATAGAGTCGCTCGGACACCCGGACCGGACCGTCGGAAAGAAAAAGGTTCACGTTTGTATAATAACATCTAGAAACGTTTGACTTTTTTCTCAGTTTAGTTTTATAATCCTAATATCCTACTATTCTACTTGTTGTTGCGGAGAAGATATTCCTATTACCTGTCTATGAAGAACAGGTCACTGCTGACATCTGCCCGGTATGGGGAAAGAACACGCCCGTGAATAGTCTGATATCAAATTTGTTTTTACTTGCTTGTTTCATGGATACGAAAAGTTTTTGGATGTCGGGCGGGCATCACATGGCCATATCTGAGTACCCACTCCGGCTTTTTAAAAGCGACAATTTGAATTTATTTTCTCTCTCCTTTCTCTTTCTTTAAAATGCAAACCGTTCAAAACTATTTTAAATTCAAACGACCGAGCTGGTTGCTCGAACACGGCTACTTGGTGCTCTCCTTTGCCAAAGTCCATTCTATTGTGGGAGGCTGAGAGCCGCGCCTATGAGAAGGACCTCAGACTCATAGAGAAGGCACCCTAAAACTTCCTTCGATGGAGAATAATATTTGAAAGCCCGATAATTTGTAGAGAATATTCCCTTGTATATTTCATTTTGGCCAATAATTTTTGTTAATTTTATGGATAAAAATCATTTTTATAAATTATTTAAAAAATTTAGGAGCTAATTGAGATCTTTAAATGTGTGAGAACATTTTAAAAATTATAAGTAAACTTACTTTAACTTTTATTCAAAAATAAAAAAATGTTTTGAAATGGACTAAAACGAGACATATTCTAATATATTCCCCTTATGACGTCCCCAATCATAATATGCTACGCCTTCTCAAAGAAAATATTACTATACTATTGAATGGTTAATGTTGATGGAGGACACCGTGAGAAGAAGTGAGTGATAAAATGGCATAACATTTTGAAAATTGTTATGTCATGATATTTGTAAAATATTTGTCTCCTTTTTGTACATATTATGTCATTGAGTGGTTTGAAAATGTTACGCCATTCACGGTTTTTGTTTATGCCATATTATTTGTCTATTTTCGGCCTCATTTACTATTCAGATTAAAAATAATTCATTTTCTCTAAAGTTTTTTTGTTTAAATTATTATTCCAATTGGAAATGTCGTTTTGTTTTGTAGAAATTTCGAGATGTAAATTTTATGATAAAGGTATAATATCTTAATCAAAGAAGCTAGAGATCATAATTTAATAATCATTTTACTATTGTACTTGTTTTTGTATTGAAAACATAATAGATCCGCATTATAGTTTGGGTTTATGAGTTTGTAAAGGAATAAAAGTGAATAATTCGCCCTCATTTTATTTGCAATGGTGATCAAGCAGGGACATGAAATATCAATAATAATAGCAAGTCAACTAGGCTCCATTCTCCTAAATTTTTTATTTAGTGTCTTTTTAGTAATTTTGTTTAAATTTTTGTTGTTGTATTGGGATTAATAATTTGCATTGACGAGAGCAATCAGAAAAGTACTCCCTCCGTCCCAATTTGTATACTCACTACTAGGGGTGTACAAGAAAATCGAAAAAATCGTGAAACCAAACCGACCAGACCAAACCGGTTTATTTGAATTGGTTCTATGGTTTAATGGATTGGTTCTATGGTTTAATGGATTGGTTCTGGTTCTAAAAAAATGAGAACCGAATATTTTTGTTTGGTCTCCGGTTTCATAATTAGGAGACGTGGTTTGAACCAAACCGGTCCGTTATATAATATAATATAATATATACACTCCTATATACCCACACACACTTGATAATTTTGTTAGTTTTAATGTTGCATTTGCCATCTATATCAATAATGATATTTTAATAGTCATTTTAGCTATTGATGGATTTCTTAATCTATTTGTGGGTTGGTATAATGGTAGTAGCTTTATGAAGGAGTTGCAACAATTTTGTGGACAATTTTTTTTGGCAATATTTTAATGCTAACATGGTTTAGAACGGGAAACCGAACCAAACCGGATCAGTCTAATGGTTTGGTGTGGTTTGGTTCTATATGTGTAATGGTATGGTTATGGTTATCAATTCTTTGGGACCGTTAAATATGGTTCGGTTCCCGGATTTCTACAAAACCGGTCCAAACCGGACCATGTACACCCCTACTCACTACGGTTATGTATGTCTTTTAAAAACTCTTATAGTTTTCAATTTATAATGTATTTTATATGCAATATAGATCTTATTTGATTGATCTCAATTAGTTCTATAAGACAAAATTTTCAATAACTTTAAAAACACTAAAGAAAATATTGTTTAAAATCTTTTTTTTTTTTTTGGAAATGTTCAAAGTTCATTGTGAACTTTACATGTGTGAGGAAATTTTAAAATTTTATACGTAAAAGTTCTTTAATTTTGATAGACATTTTGCTATGGTCCAAAATATATATGGGATGGAGGAATATTATTATTTATCTATTTCCGACTTCATTTATTATTCAAATAAATAATGTTGCATTTCCATACATATTTTGTCAATTGAAAATCTCGTTTACTTTTCTAAAATTTCGGGATGGCAAAAGTTAATGAGTTTGGGTTTATGAGTTTCGTCCCCCCATCAGAGTGCTTTGGGTAAAAAACTTAATCCAGATTTTTGGTTTTTTGGAGTACAAAAAACCAGAGTGCTTTGGGTAATAATCTTAATCCAAAAAATCAGAGTGCTTTGGGTAATAATCCAATAATCCAGATTATTCGTTTGGCCAATAATCCACCTATTTTGGCTTTATTCAAAAAAAATTGAGTTCTGAACATAATTTAATACTTGTTAGATTCGTCTCGTCGAGAGGAATCTAGAAACCACAAAATCTTGATGCAAAACTAACGAATGCAAAAAAAAATTGAATAAGGACAAACGAATAATCCAATAATCCATAATCTGGATTATTAGCCAAAGGAGGGAATAATTTGGATTAAGTTTAAGAAAAAACCAAACCGGTTTTTTGGATTATTTGACAAAAAACCAAAAAACCAATAATCTGGATTAAGTTTTTTACCCAATAATAAGAGATTAAGTTTTTTACACCTTAGGGGCCGATTGGATATGGATTATTTTCAAGAAGATAAGTTATTGAGGGGGATAAGATAAGAATGGTATTATTTTTGGAGGGTTGACCGACATTGATGTGATGTTTATGAAGGGAGAACAAAAAAATAGTTGGTTTGGATGATGTATTAAAAAAATACATAAAATAATACTTAGTTTGGATGGAGGATAAAATGGGGGATAAGGTTGTTTTGTAGTTGACATAAGAGAGATGGTGTATTATTCTAGGCTAATACCCGGGGAGAGGGGTATTATTCTTGGCTAATACATGGGGAAACCATTCCACCACCGTCATGTGGATTCACCATACATTCATTTTAGCAATACGTATCGTTTATCTTGTAGAGTCTGCAGACTAGTTTATCAACACATAAAATCAGAATGATCGGATATCGATAAGTATATCAAAAATTAAATTTTGTTTTGTAAAGTAGACGGTATGATTCTGTTAATAATTTTAAAGTTAAACTTTTCATTACCGTCTATTATATAAACTATGAGGGTTTCCACCTAGGGCGTAAAGAAACCGTGAAAATCGTGAAAAACCAATTTATCACATAAAAAACACCCTTAGCGGAACAACCCCTTAATCTCTCACAATACATCACATAAAAAATCGTGAAAAAACAGTTTATTCTAAAAACACTCTTAGCGGAACACCTCCTTAATCTCTAATAATAATAGCATATCAAATGAAAGCTCAATATTGTACTTGCGTGAACATGTCATTAGCATTTGAGAAAGGAATTATTCGGGAAAATGACGAGACAAGAGCAATCATATTGACATCAACAAGGAATTTGCATATTGCTTTTGTCACTAACTTCACCCATAAAGAAACTTTCCTTCGAGGCGAAGTGTGAAAGTTGAAGAACAAAAAAAAGAGTGACAGTACTGGTCCCCCTCTCACACACGTATATTTTTTTATTTTATATTTTTTTTCCGGCCTGGACCCCAAAAGATTATAAAATTTGGAGATTGCAAAAATTCGAACTCGAAATATTTGCAGCCTGGTCTCAAAAGATTGCAAAATTTAGAACTCAAAATATTTGGATTTACAGCTCACTTTATTTATCACTTGAACTACCCATCATACTTATTTTTAATTTCTTATAAATTTATGGATAATCAAAGCTTTTCTTCTGTTTACCCAATAAGTTGATTGCAATATGGGCCCTGCAGCGACCACCAATTTAATTATTTAATCACAGAATCGTTGGCGCCAGCATCAGATTTTGCGCCATTGATTGGGCTTCAACAAGTGATCCCAACAACATTCTGGTTGTGGAACGTATGTGTACGGCGACTAAAAAAACAGGTGCGTGATACTGTTGCTGAAAGTATTCTAATACAGCCTCACTTTATTTGGGAAAATTTCTAGTGGGAAAGCGGTGGAGCCTAAAAGACTTTTCAAACACCTAAAAGACTAAGACCATCTCCAACTGTCTCGTCATTGCTCCGGCGAGACTTAAATGACGAGGTTTTCTCCCCAAAATTGCAGCAAAGAACCTCGCTCACTGTCTTGCCATTTTGGTTTTTTACTTTTTGGCTTGCTTGCCTCAGCGAGGCACTATAGCCCTCGCCCAAGCACCGCCGCAACGGTGTCGTTGTCCGATTCCTCCGGCCGGTGAAAAATCAACAGTAAATAATGGGTTTTGGTCAGAAAAATCGTCGAATTTCATGGCAACGCAACCCGGAAAGCCTACGGCAACTGTGGTTGCAGTCATGGCGGGAGGCGATGATGATATTTACAAATATGAGCCTTTCTTTTTCTCTCTATCTTTCTCTGTGTTTTGACTTTGGCTGGATTTATGGTCGATATTGGGCCGGTGATGGTGGTTGCGATGCAGTGATGGTGATGGTGGTCTGTGTGCGGTCGCTGATGGTGGTGGTAGGTCGGTTATGGTGGTTCGGGGCGGTGATGGTGGT
Source organism: Vaccinium myrtillus (assembly GCA_016920895.1). Taxonomy (NCBI): domain Eukaryota; kingdom Viridiplantae; phylum Streptophyta; class Magnoliopsida; order Ericales; family Ericaceae; genus Vaccinium; species Vaccinium myrtillus. The sequence goes on along the minus strand of CM029272.1, from coordinate 13,205,244 downwards.
CGGTGGGTGTGGTCGCCGGTCGGTGCCCCATGGCGGGAGGCGAGGATGATACAGATCTGAGCCATTTGATTTTTTTTTTCTTTAGTTTTTTTGTTGAGTTAAATGGCTAGTCTGTTGGCTAGAAATGGTATTTTTTACCTAGCTATATGTGTGTGTAGCACATTTTTTAGATAATTGGTTGAGGATTCAGTTGAGGCTGTTGGAGATACTTTAAGAAGGCCAAATTGAAATCCATCGTCCTCCCAACTTTGTCCATTTTTTCTAAATTGAGTCCTTTTCATCCTCAGATATATATGTGTATTTATGCGGGGTAGAAAAGACTTTTCGCGCCGGTGCCTTCTAACGATCATTCTTTGTTTTCAAAATACCTTTGAACTTTAGCCTCAACGTCTAACAGCCATTTAAAATTTGTTAAACTTTAATTAGATATCTAAACTATTTAAGCATTTTAGTTAGGTGTCGCCTTCGAAATCCATTTACTAACAGAATTTTTTTAAAGGTTATTAATAGATGTACTATTTTATTTTGTATTAGAAAATTGTACGATTTTTTGGTGACTATCAAAATGAAAAGGAAAATGAAAAAAGTGGGCATCCCCACCGATGACAAGAGTAATCATATTGACAACAAGACGTGCACCGACGGGTGCACCGACCCCATACCGACGGCGTCGTTGACGTTGTTGTGGGTCCCAATCGATCGATCCGATCCGTTCACCCTTCTCAAAGTCGAATTCCGAGTGGGCCCATGCGGGAGTCGAGGCAATCGGACGGCTGTATGAGCTCGATCCAAAATCACCCCATTTCATTCAAACCATCTGATTGCCTCGATTCCCGCATTGGCCCACTCGGAATTCGATTTTGAGAAGGGTGAACGGTTCGGATCGATCAATTGAGACTCACAACGACGTCCACGATGCCATCGGTTACCGGGTCGGTGCACCCCGTCGGTGCAGAAGGAATTATCGCTATAATTTACACTAAATTTGCCGATAAAGAAACTTTCCTTGGAGGACAAGTGTAAAGATAAGAAACAGAAAATAAATTTTTTTTTAAAAAAAAAAAAGGCGTGTGAAAGAGGTCCCCCTCTCACATGTGTACGTTTAAAGTAGGGACCCACACCCACGTGTTTAATACTCCTAGTACTTTAGTTTCCGCGTGAAGCAGTCGACGTGTTGGGCTGAGGGGTTCACTCTTGAATTTTGTCATCATCGGAACTTTTTTGTTCTTTTTTGACATTTAGAGGTGTCAAGGCCATCTTGTGCGCAACTTAACTGATCGATTGGATGTAAGATGAGTTTGGAGTAAATAAAATAATAAGAGGTGATAAGATAGTTATTTATTGAGGGTGAACCCACATTGATGTAATAGTTATAAATGGTGAACAAAATCATACTTAGTTTGGAAGATTGTGGTAATAAGGGGATAAAATAGTACTTGATTTGTTTAGTAGTAATAGTTAGAATGAGGGGATAAAGATAAATTAGAGGGTCTAAAGTGAATTGGGGGAATTAGAGAAGGCTCATAGGTGGTACTAAATAGTAACTGGGTCTGTGGTGGGAAAAAACTAATTTTTTGGTTTTTTTTCGTTGTCTTTATTCAATTTTTTTTTGTATTTGTTAGTTTTGCTTCAAGATTTTATGGTTTCTGGATTTATTTCTCGAGACAAATCCAAAGAGTATAAAATTACGGTCAAAAGTAATAATTTTTTTAATAAAGCTGAAAATAAACTAAAAGAAACTAGTTTTTTGGATTATTTTCCGTCTTTATCTACAAAACTTTAAGTTGCCAAATCAGGCCTAAATAGCGAGAGTGTAGAAGATTTTTAGGGGTATTAAACATGGGGGGATAACTGCATAACTCATTGACCCCTTGTAAATGTACCAAAACCAAGGATAACTAGTGGGCCCATGATTAGTCATATGGGCCCAAAATTAATTCTCCTTCTCATCTCTATCCAAACAAGGCCTAAGGTCCTTAACTAATCAAGTATTTGTTCAATCTGGTCAAAGGCTATATACTTCGGTCAACAATGATACATGTACAACAAAAGTGTCCAACACACTCACATTGTTGGAATAACTGGATACACACTTCACACTCATTGTGTGGGTTAATACACTTATGGAGTGTGTTTCTCATCTCCATCTTGGCCTAGGGTCCTAATTTCAAGTGTTGTTCAATCTGGTCACTTATCATTTTTGATTTGAAACAACTTGGCTCAGGAGATTTTCAACTTTCAAACTCAAGATGTTTTAATTTACAATTCATCTTTATTACCAGTTGCGCTACTCTTTGGGCTTATTATGTGAAAATTGATTATCTTCATACTTGTAAATAATTTCTTATCAGTTTAATTAGGACTAACTAACACTGTGTTTGGTTCTCTTTTAGTTTTGAAAGATAAAAAAAGAGATATTTCATCTGCTTATGCTATTTGTTGGTTGGAAGACAAGGACGTTGGTGCGACCAGCATCAGATTTTGCACCGTTGGGCTTTAAAGTATTCCCAACTACATTTCTGGTTATGGACCGTGAGTGTTGGGCGACTAGAAACAGGTGGTACGGGAATTGGGAAGCCAGTAATGTGAATGAGATAGATTTCTAGATCTGCCTAATTCGAATCAACTGGTTATAAGGAATGATCGCTTCTTACACTTTAAAAAGTATTTTTACATTTACTTTAACTCAAATTTATTTCGTCCTGTGGATCTCTGGATCGAAAAAAAGAGATATTTCATCTGCTTATGCTATTTGTTGAAAGACTACTTCACCTTTACACGTGAGTGAGTTCACTTCACTTTAAGCGCCCCTACATTTCTGATTGTGGACCGGATTCGGTGGTACGGTTGCCGAGAGTATTTTAACAGGGAATGCTACGATATGTCTAGTAGATTTAGTAGATCTATGTTAAGCTTGAAAGAATGTGTTGAAATATGTGAAAATGTAAAAATTGAGTTTAAATGTATTGAATATTGTAAAAAGTGCATAGATAAAATCGCCCATTATTGAAGCTACCAATGTATGTCCATTTTACTCTTACGGGTGAAATAATACTTGCTTCATTTTTAGAGGAGTTACGACGAAAATCACTAACTCATGATCATTTGATAGGTATGTTTAACTGTTTCTATTTTTTCAATTTCTTTAGGTTGTTTATGGGATGCAAACATCATGAGAAATCATTTGATGATCGGAAACTTCACCTCTACTACATCTAAAAAAATCAAATCGATATATCTTTTAGTACATCATCGGAACACAAATACTTTGAAAACAAATGGAACACAAATGGACACAAACACTGGATCAAAAACACTTTTTCATGTTATTTGTGTGTCGATGAGGCACTTAAAGATATCCGATCGAATGTTGATCTTTGCGGACTTATAGTAAATTCATTTTGAGGAACGTCTCCGACGAGAAAAACCATGATCATTTGATAGGTATGTTTAACTGTTTCTATTTTTTCAATTTGTTTAGGTTGTTTATGGGATGAGCAATCATTGTACTCCAATACTGTAGAGCAATTTTGTTCACCCTCAGCGAGCGTATGTTCTTTTCATGTCTCACTTTGATGATCGAAATCGTTCAGTTTTTTCAAATTCATTTGGTAGGAGACCATGACAAAATTCATGCTAATCGAGTATTGGTAAGTGGTTTCTTCTAGGAATTATGTATTTCTTCAATTTCCTTGATTTAAAAATTAAACTTTTAGATGAAGCACTTATCAATACCCGATTAAGCGTATTGCACAGCCTCTTAACAAATGAATATGGAAGAAATGAGCGTTTTCAACTGTTGAATTAAGACATGGAACAAGTATACCCTTGCGAGGGTGAACACAACAAGGGTGAACATAATTGTTGTCTAATATTCTCTAATACTTTTAGTAAATAGTTATGTCTTGTCCAATACCCGTTCCATAAATCTTCAATGGAGTCTCAAGGATAATAAAAATCATTCGGTTTTTTTTTTTGCTTAGTGAAAATCTTATGCATTGAATACACTAAGAAACTTATTCGGCGTGCAACATACATAGTACGGGTTCAGTGCCAATAACAAACTAATAGAATAATAATTTTAAAAAGTTATACTCTGAACTCAAATTTATTTGAATAAAGCCAAAAATCTAGTTTTTTGACTAATTCTTGTCTTTATTCAAAAAAATTTAAGTTTGGATTATAGTAATTTTTTACTTTTTTGGTTCCTTTTGTTGACAAAAATCAATAGTTCACAAAAAAATTGATAAGAAATTAACAAACGTGAGAAAAATTTGAACAAGACAAAAAAAAGAAAAAGAAAAAGCGAGGTGGCTTTGTTTAGCCAAAACAAGTCTCAAGCCTCCAATGGCATCTACTGAGCGAGAAAATATCTTTTATCCAAATATTTCAGGGTTTTCTGTAGGTTTATTATGATTGTTACTTTTTGAATAGAGCCTACTCCTTTGTATCAGAAAATGAATGAAAACCCAACTGATTGTGCTAAAACCTAATTTTACATATATATAAAAGCTTGTTTAGGCATATAAATAGAGCGGGTTTTTTGGAAAATGTTTAGGCATATAAACAAAATACTAATATCCACAGCCGTCCGATTATATTGTTATGCTAAGGTTGTAGCCATCATATCATTTATATCTAAAGAGATACATAGAATATTTATTTTCCTAGTAAATCTACCCCTCCTCTCTCCTCACTTTTTAGGCAATGTATCCTTATTTAAATATTGTCTTTATGATAAAAAAAAAGTGTTCTGTATAGATTACATTTGATGGGTAAAAGGAGCCGGGTTGAGGGTTGGAACTATATTACGTTCCAATGTACCTTTAGGCACGGGCATCCGCTAGTATCTATATATGTATTGTTATATTAGCGATTAGCCAAACCATATATCATGTGTCTGCCTTAGCTTAGGGTGAGTTTGACTCTAGAAAACCACCTTTTGTGACTCTAGATAACCACCTCTTGTGATTCCAGATGACCACATCTTTGAGTTCTAGATAACCACATCTGATTCCAAGTAGGATTTAAAAAAAAAAAAGGATATAATACAGATAACCACCTCTTGTGAGTCTAGATAACCACCTCTTGTGATTCCAAATATCTGCGCCGGCAACCTTTCCAATTTATAAATTTAGAATGTTCAATGATAATTCAGACCTTTCGTTTATCGTGTCGGCTCGCAATGATAAATCAATTCCGTTGTTAATTAGTTTTTTTTTTTTTTGTCATTTGAAGTTTTTCATGTTTTTCAAAGTAGTTTTCAGCCTCATGAATGTTGATTTTGTATTTTCATGTTGATAAAAAAGAACTCTAATTTCAAGCAAGGAAATGTAACATTAATTCACTTTATTGTCGATCGGGAAATGTAACATTAATTCACTTGGCTACTAATTCAACAATTTAGTTGGTCCCAAGTATGCTTTTTAAACAAAGATATAGTCCAGATAACTACATTTGGGGAGTCTAGATAACCACCTCTTGTGAGTCCAAATAACCACATTTAATCCCAAGTAAGCTTTTAAAAAAAGATAAAAAAAATAAAGATAACCACATCTTGTCAGTTCAGATAACCACCTCTTGTGATTCCAGGTATGGTTATAAAGTAAATGCGATATGGTTTTTCAATTTCCAATTCTTTAGTAATAGCAAAAATAATACTACAAACCAAAGTAGTTGTGATGTTCTCTAGCACCACACACAATGCAGCAAACTATACATAAGAGCTGTTACAGTAGATTAACACAAATTCTTGTGGGAGACTAAGGTACTATTTCCTTTATGGAACCAACCAATAATATTTTGAGCTATTTGCAAACCCATATGTAGTAAACCAGATCCACTTATTGCATCCTTAGAAAATCTTGTGAGTCCAGATAACCACCTCTTATGATTCCAGATATGGTTGTCTGCAAAAATAATACTACGAACCATAGGAGTTGTGATGTTCTCTGGCACCACACACAATACATCAAACTATACATGAGAGTTGCTACAGTACATTAACACAAATTCTTGTGGGAGATGTGATGGACCTTCGGCGGTTCCAGTACCCTGCTGCAATTCAATCGCTAGCCACCGAACAACCTTCAAGAATGAACAAAGCGTGGAAACTTTGTTATCTACATATTAGAAAAGTATGGTATTCGTATTAAGCTCCAGATATGCAATTAACGTGTGTAAAAACGGTAGAATGCTAACCAGCTAACCTTCAAAAAGATAGAGGGTGGAGTGGGAACTCCATAAGCCTATAACAGAAATCAGAAATTAAGAATCAAGCCAAATTTTCCAACAATTTCCTGGGTACTCGGACAATCGAACTGCAGATACTAAACCTTCCCCGGAAATAGGAGCTTATAGCAATTGATAAAAATAAAGAAGTGGCAAACAAAAATTCATGACAAAAAAGGTGATAGGTTAAATTAGGTGCATAGAACTTCCATATAGCACTTGAGCATCCTCTAGAGTTGAATCTGACATCACTAATTAGCATGGAGTATCTACATGCTAGCATCACTTAGTAATCCATGGAATTGCCCGACCATGAAATGCAACTAATGGTATGTCTAATTTCAAAACTCAGCCATGCATTTTTAAACCATTAGAAATTAGAGAAACTTGATCGATTAGGCATACTTTAGGTTGCTAATGCTATTATTGCATGACTTAAGTACTCAACTAATGCCTATGACATGAAAAGCAAAAAATAAGGCAAAACGTTAGATGTATGTATTATGAAATTTATCTCTGGCTCATAGACCTATGGAGTGCACTAATGATAAAAATATTAAAATGTTGTATTCCGCACTTCCAATAGACTCTTTTCGCCTAGTCATTTTGTCGAACGCGTAGCCTACGATCATAATATGAGCAGTGTTCTAAAAGAATCTGGAAAACTGAGTACTCACACCCTTGGCGCTAGAAGGTCCTCGCCGACTAGCTTGACTAGCCTGATTACACCAACTAGCTCGACGAGGTGCCGAATACTCGGCCCTGGAAGTTAGAAGGCGTTCGGCCGCCTTGGGAACGCCTAGCTAGTTTTAGAACCTTGAATATTGGGCCCAAATGCATTACCAACTAGTGCAAGAACATAGTGCGTAATAAGAAATCAAGCATCAAAAAAGCATTACACAGAGAGTATGAATCATTATGAAATCTGGGAAGGCACATTTCATTGAACACCATATCTACAATCCCCATCAAGTAACAGTTTTTTTTTTTTTGTCCCTTTAAAATTTTGCAGTAGGATATCGACGAACATTTAATTTCTTTCTCAAAATGCTGAGATTTAACACACATAGAAGGGGAAAAAACGAAGAAAGAGTGGAAATGCCTAGTATAAAGTTGATCTCTTTCTTCTTCCAAAGCAAGCATCGAGTTGACCCACTTCTTATGCAACCAAAGAAAACAACCGATGAATTCATATCGTCGGTGTGCGAACCTTCGAGGAAGCGCTACGAGACCTTAGCTTCAAGAGAGCTTGAAAAGTCTCCAGCGGCATCACTTGCTTCAGTCCGATCAAGAGAAAATTGACGTAGAGTCGGATAAGAAGGCAGCCATCGGCGAGACTGCAGCAAATGGGGGAGAGAGGCGGCGATAGTTGCTTCAGTTCCGAGCTAGAGAAGACCGACGTATCGTCTGAGAAGAAGGCGGCCACCAGTGAACTAGTTGTAGAAGATGGGTGAATGGCGATGGATCTCTCTCTCTCTCTGTTCAAGTTTGCGCCCAAAAAACGCTAATAAAGAAAGGGCAATTTTGTCCGGTGAAAAATAAAGAATGGACCTGAGACCTTACAAATTTCATAATAGTGGACCCGAGAGCTTGTAAAATTGGGGAGTGGACTGGGCTATGTACAAATAGCTATAATGGACTTCTCACCAATTCTTTAAAAATAAAATCATGCAAAGGTGGAGCTTACCATGGGCTAAGGTGGGCTCCAGCCCAGGTGGACCAAAAAAACCCCTATATATAAATATAAACTTTTAGCCCAATACATTTTAGCCCGCCCAATACATTTTTTTTAAGCCTAACCTATTCAAATCTTGGTCCAAACTTAGCCCAACTCAAAATTCAGGGACTGATTTGTAACTAATAAAAAGGGGGGGAAAAAAAACTGTAGCCCAACTCTTTTTTTTTTTTTTTTTATTGATTTACAAAAAAAGGTGTTCATGATGGACCATCGCTTGCCTAACCAATTTAACCACAACCCAAGGAAGGGACTGCCGTGGGGGCCAAATGAGTCTCCCTACCCCGCCCACAGAGCCAGGAACGATTTGTAGCCCAACTCGTAAAAATCTGTTTTCGACAATTATTTGCTTTCATTATTGCAAATATATCCCTTCCTCACGTGCATCTAACATTAGGAAGTTATTCAATACTCATGGAACATTGTAATATGGTGCACCATTAATTTATGATTGATGAATGTTAGAGACCTTTTACCTTCTTCTTTTTTTTTTTTTGCAATTTGAGCAACAAATTAATACGTGGCAATGGTTGGAATAGTATTTCAAGATATTTCAACACTATTGAATAATTTCTTGTAATCATACTACATTTTTCTCTCTAGTTTCACGTGTAATCCAAATAAAGATACACATATATACATATAGATCTATATATGTGTTTGTAATAATACAGTGTTCAAATTTCGTAATATGATATGTTTTGTTGTAGATATTCAAAATTTGCAAAAACATATTTACATTTTCAGAACCTACTCGGTGAGATCTACCAAATAAGATCAAGTCGATTTTTTGTGTAAATTTATTACTCCGTGGGCTTTACAAAATTTATGGTTCAAATTATCGGAACAAACGCACAGTGGAGCCTACCAATGGGGATCCCGAGCATCCGGAAGTATTTATTTATTTTTTTTAGAATGTTCAAAATTTTAGAATGGTCTCTTATTAAGTTGGATTTCTCAAAGTTTAGGACAGAGTAAATACATCTTTTTTGCTTCAACGAATCCCTCACCTACCAACGGTCCAACACTCACCATCGAAACTGCTTGGAAGACCCTGCTTACCTGGTCCACTCACTTTTCTCGGCACTTTCACAATTGCAACTTTATAAAGCTTTACCACAGAAAATATCACCCACAATGACTGAATTGGTGACAAGGAGAAAAATATTTTCACATACATGGTACCCCCAAATAACTTCTTTGAAATACCCCCAGTGAATTAAAACTTAACACCAAACCCCACTTCCTTGTTGTCTCTCCTGCTGAACACCACTATCCACATATTGTCCCACGTTTTTGCAAGCCAACTGATGGCACATCAAACCCACTGATCCACATCATAGTTGTGTAATGGTATTGAAATTTCTTCTTCATTTTTTTATTTTTATTTTTTACTTTTGCCCAACTCACATCACGTTGGGCTCAGAAGTTTCTTTGTTGAGTTGTACTTCTATACCAATTTCCTTTTCAAGCTGACTAATGTCACATCAAACCCACCGATATGAATCCGCTTAGAAATATGCTCTCTTGGGTTCCCATTGAAAACAAGATTGACGTGTTTTGTTTTGTATTTTCCTCGTGAAAATGGATCAGATGCAATGGGAGGGATTTATGTGATTATGAAAAGATGATGTGATAGGCCATTTGTGAAGAAAATTAGTGTTTGTTGAAATGCTCACAAGGTGTTTGTTGAAATGCCCACTTCTTTAATTGCATCCTGGATTTATGTTTTGGAAAAATGATCATTGTTCCTTAACTGGAACAACGTTACACCTTGAGTTATTGTCTATTTTTCCAAACAAGCACCATAATGATTGATTTGCGGATCAATAACGCTTGCTCCTTATATGAAAAATTGTTGCACCTTATAATAAGATGAGTTATTCTTTGTTTTTCCAAACTAGCACCATAATTGTTTATAAATTCTCATTTGAGCAATTTTTGCATCATAGAGTGCAATTATGTTTTCATGAATAATGCAATGGTAAGGTATAGTCAAATCAAAATGTTTTGACCATACCTTGCACTATACATGAAAAAAAATTGCACTCTATCTTCCATATACTTGCACTATACATGAAAAAAATTGCACTCTGTCTCAAAATGTTTGATCCATGTTAGAGAGAGATTTTGCGTATTGCACTCTATCTTCAATATATTTGCACCATTACTCCAAACAGTTCCACTCTCTCTCAAAATATTTGCTTGTTGTATTAACAAATTGTGCACCTTACGTGAAACAAAAAGGCACCATTTGACAATAATATTGCACCTGAATAAGGAACATTGGGTTGCCAATGTTATTTCTCAATCCCACGTTTTGTATTAGGAAAAAAAAACATTTGCTCCTTATATTAACAAATTGTGCACCTTACGTGAAAAAAAAATGACACCATTTGACAATAATATTGCACCTGAATAGGAACATTGGGTTGCCAATGTTCTTTCTCAACCCACTTTTTGTATTAGGAAAACAACATTTGCTCCTTGTATTAACAAATTGTGCACCTTAGGTGAAAAAAATGGCACCCTTTGACAATAATATTGCACCTGAATAAGGAACATTGGGTTGCCAATGTTATTTCTCAATCCCACTTTTTGTCTTAGGAAAACAACATTTGCTCGTTGTATTAACAAATTGTGCACCTTACGTGAAAAAAAATGACACCCTTTGACAATAATTGGCCGACCACGAATACAAATTCCTCTCAAGCATTTCGTCAAACACTTTACGGGCGAGAGTTTTTTTTTACTGTTTTAGTAGTTAAACGAAGTGACAAATATAATCGGAATTCTACGGAGTTTGCTAGTAATAGTTTGGTGATTGTGGTAAGGCTACTGGGATTACTAGGTGATTTCAATTTGCCTATTCATAGGAAGAAGTTGTGGGAGAGAATTCTGGGTTTCCAGATTTGGTTAATGGGATTCCACATGCTTGGTGAGATATCTGGGGTCTCACCAGACGATTTGGGGGCAATTACCAGAAGTTTCACACCAAATCTTTATGAAATCTTGGGTTGTTTGGTTGAAAATCCAGTTTGGGTTTCTCGCTTGAAGGGTTGGTCACAAGAGGTGGAAGTGGTGGTGGTGGTGGTGGTGGTCGTCGGTTGTGTTGGGAGCCGCCGGTGGTGATCGGGGAAGAAGGGGAAAATCTGGGAAAGGGAATGAGAGAGGGAAAATGAGGAGGGTATCGTGGGCATTGCATGTATAAAATGCCATGTATATGGAATATTAATTTTCCTTGTCATGCTTTGGTCATTTGCCAAACCATGACCACCTTTTAGTCATTATTTGTTCCTAATACCATGTATCTGTCATTTTTCCGAAAATATCACCCACAAATTCCATTCATAATGAACCCTCCAATTGTTCAAAATTCAAATCATCTCAGAATGCTTCATCAAACCACGATTTTCGTCACAAGAGCCGAACCTTCATTGCATCATCAAGAAACAATCTTTTCTAAGTCAGACAATATATGTCATTGACAATATATAAACTTATTTTTCACTCTTCTAGGTCAGATTTTGAGAGCATCAGCTTACGTTAGAGAGAGAAACACATAATTCACTTGCTCATGGGGTTCTATGCTTTTGAGGTGATTTCTATTTTGATTTGATCATCTTTTATTCATTCTAGTGCTATATTCTACTATCTATGTATATGCTCTAGTTTGATTCTTCTCAAATCTTCATTGCATCATCAAGAAACAATCTTTTCTAAGATTCATGTGTTTAGATGTTTTTAGTATGATTTAAACTTAGTGTTTGATCATCTTTTGTGTCAATCTAGTGCAATACTTTTGTTCTCCATGTATTTGTTCTAGATTGATTTTCTTCATTCAAAAGCCCTCATTAAAAATCAAGTTTTTTTTTTTTAATCTTTTATGGGTTCTTGATGCATTATATGATTTAAACCTTGTGTTTGATAATTTATTTTGTCAATCTAGATATTAATCTTTTTATACTCTATGGATTATATCTAGTTTGATTATTTTCCTATTAAAATCTTCATTGATCATCATGTCATTCGTGTCATGGTTTTATTGCCTTTTAGGTTCCCTCATTAGTGGTACGGTTGGGCCGGTCTTAGGGCCACTTCGGAGATCAAGGCAGGTGTGCTTGTAGGTCCATGGAATCAAAGAGAGGACCAAGATTCCACTACATCAAAAATTGGAACTAGGTGTCACAATACACATGTTGGGTAATTCTAGTCTTGTTAATTTTTAAACCTTTTTGATTTATGGAATGCGTAAGTTTGGTTCTAATTAAGTGGTTTTTATCATAACACGAGAGAGAGAGAGTTTAGAGAGAGAGAGTTTCAGAGTATATCTTGAGCAACTTGTCTCTTTACTTTAGTTGTTTTATATTTTATTAGATTGTGACAATTTGAATGGAGAATGATTGTGATTCTTTTAAATTAAAAGGAATTTTAAATTGTCGTCCTATTCACCCCCTCTGAGGACTCGTTAGAATTATATTTGTTTTTCCTTTGAAGTAAAAGAGATGTCTAAATTAAGGTGGAACAAAAGAAAATTGAAACTGGAAATTTTTTTTAATTATCTCTTAAGGTGGAAGGTAAAACTGTAATTTTTGGAGTTTATTTATATAGTAATATATTTTTAATGGTTTAACAAAATAAATTTTTATTCTAAATAGACATAAAAGAATATCTTACTAGAAAAAAAAAAAACCAAATCAAGATAAATAATTGTACATGTATAAATATATTAGTAATTTTATCTTTAATATTTTTTGCTATCTGTTCGGTTTTAACCGGCGTTTTTAAATGGAGAACCGTCGTAATTAACCATTTTACTGGTTCTTAGTTTTTTATAACCGGACTATTATAGGGTTTAGTGGTTTAGAAACCTTAATAGGGTCTGCCGGGATTTTAGGATCGGAATCGGTTTGGCGGAGTTTAGGTTTTCTTGTGCACCCTTAATTATAGGGTTTAGTGGTTTAGGCACTTTCATAGGGTACCCTATGATTTAGGCATTTTTATACGGGTTGGGGAGTTGATAAGAATTTTTCAGAGTTGGGCTTGACCTGATGGTAATTATGGGATCCAAGGGTGACCGGATGGTAAATGTCCCTTCTTTCTATGCATTACATCCAAAAGGGTTTTCTCTTTATCAATCCTACCGGCCACCACAACAAGTGATGATCCGCAACCAAACCCTGTCAAATCTATTCTTGAGAAGCTCAAGGAGTCTTTATCTCTCACCCTTGTTCATTTCTACCCACTTGCCGGTCGACTCGCGACCCAGAAACAAGACAACCCGCCTTCTTACTCCGTGTACATCGATTGCAACAATAGTCCCGGAGCAAAGTTCATCTACGCAACTGCAAATTTAACCATTTTTGACATTATTTTGCCTGTCGATGTACCTTTAGTTGTTCAATCTTTCTTTGATCATGATACGGCGATTAACCGCGATGGTCATTCACTGTCTCTGCTGTCAATAAAAGTGACGGAGCTAAATGATGGGATGTTCATTGGTTGCTCGATCAACCACGTGGTCGCTGATGGGACATCATATTGGAATTTCTTGAACATTTTGTCGAACACCTTCCGTGCACTAGGAAAGAGACCCGAAATTCCTCACCCTCCAATTCTCACTCGGTGGTTTCCAAATGGATACGGCCCTCTTCTCAACCTCCCTTACTCTCACAGCGATCAGTTCACCAGCAGATTCGAAGTGCCCCCAATTAGAGAAAGAATCTTCCACTTCTCGCCCGATTCCATAGCCCAACTCAAATCCAAGGCCAATTCGGAATGCAAAACAAACAAGATCTCTTCGTTCCAAGCCGTATCTGGCCTCGTCTGGAGGAGCATCGTACGCGCGCGGGGTCTTCCACACTACCAAGAAACCTTCAATCATGGCGAGCTCACCGCGGTTTCCGATGTATGAGAATGAGTTCGGGATGGGAAAAGCGGTGGCGATTTGGAGTGGGTATGCGAATAAGTCCGACGGGAATGTGGCGTTTTACCCAGGATATGAAGGCGGCGGAAGCATGGATTTAGAGTTATGTTTATTGCCGGAGGCAATGAGTGGACTCGAATCGGATAGGGAGTTTATGGATGTGGTGAGTTGAAAGGTTCACTAGTGCTCAATACAGAGCACTTATTAGTGGGACCACATCCCCTGTTTCAAATTTCCTCTGTTCCTTTTTGTTTTAGAGAGGTTTAGGCCGTTGAGTCACACACAAATTTTATAATTTTAAAATATAAAAATAAAATTTACCATCTAACGGTTCAAATCCCCTATAGAGGAACGAGAGGTTTTTTTTTGAAACAGGGGATCTGAAACCCTTATTAGTCATGATTTTGAAAATAATTTTTTACAATAATGTCCAATCTTGTTTTGGTCCTGTTACTCCGTCCGTCTTGAGTGATTTTTGAAATCCGTGTATTTTTATTTTGCTTAATTTTTGCAAGGGAAAGATATTTATCGGAATTTTATACAAGTATCGAATCGAGCCACTTCAACATAAGCGTACCGATGTTATAAAAAAAATAAAACTGAAAGCATATTGTAATGAACAATAACATAGAGAATAAGTAAGATAGATAACTTTTAATTATATATATATATATATATGTATTCACAATTTTCCTGTCAACTGGTCAATGGAATTGGTCGATTGAAAGGTTCGTTTTGAAATGCATTTAGAAAATGTTTTGGAAAATCCCTTGTTTCAAATTTCCTCTGTTCCTTTGTTTTAGGTGTTTGAATCAGTACAAATCTTTAAAATATTTCCTCAAAAATAAAATTTACCATCGAATCCAGTAGATATAGAGGAACAAGAGGTTTTTTGCAAAAATCAAAGCATTTAGTCATGATTTTGAAAATAATTTTTATCAATTGTCCAATCTTGTTTTGAAGATTGTTACTCCCTCCGTCTTGATTGATTTTTTGAAATCCGTGTGAGCAATTGTTAAACTTTTTTACACCTTTGAACACATTTTATTTTCAAACGTCAAAAATAATCGGGAAGGTGGAGTCAACATAAGATCCGGGACTCCCGAAAACTGAAAGCATATTGTAATGAACATATATAGATATAAGTAAGATAGATAACTAATATATATATTGATATATGAATTTCACAGTATTTGTCAACAATGGTCGATCGACAATTCGGTTGAAATGTCGGAAATTGGTAATTAAGTGCTGCCCTCATTGTGTTCTCCTGAAGCTGGTGTTGAGCTAGTACTTGTAGCTGGAGTTCCTTCCTCGGTACTTGCCTCGAGATCCAGTAGATAAAGCCTTAGCTCAGGTCTCTGTAGAACAAAGCAAGAGTTAAAAATAATCGGCGATTTGTTCAGAACTTACTCCCTCGGTCCCATAAATTGGTCCCTTAATTACGAGCAATTGTTAAACTTTTCGATAAGTACATTATTTTTAAACTTGAAAATTTACACGTAATTTCGTTGAAGACTAACTTTACGGGAAGAAGGGTATCATGTATTGAACATCTATAGCGGACTTCGTATGCATGGACAATAGTTATTTAATCATTGAATCTAGAACAACTTGGCATGGAGTAAACCAAAGATCTTCCATGACCAAAAGCCAAAAAGTTCACTAAAGATTAAAAAAAAAAAGAGTTTGAAACAGATGCTAGTGTTTTTATGTTCATAGTTGCGTTATATATGATCTGACCTATTTTGAATTTCTTTCTTGAGTTCTATATTTTTCTGATTCAGTCGAGACGAATGATTAATCACAAAAAGTAGAATGAAAAACTAAAGAAAAAATGATGAAAAGTAACTAATACAGAAAAGACCAAAAATAGGGAGAATGCGTACTATCATTTAGACAAAAGTACAAAAATAAATTTAGGGTGAATGAATCTTAAGTATGTTAGTGAAGGGGTAGGTATTTTGTGATGAGATTTTTGCCTCACGGCATTTGATGAAATGAATTGCTTGTTGATAGGGGAAAAAAAATTGCGCTAAGCATTGGCAAGAGATGCAGAGAGTCCAAGTGTCCGGAAATAACATCTAGAATTTACCTTTAATGTGAAAATCAATGACCCAGATTCACTCCGAGTGGATAAAATGACCCAGGCACTAATTAGTTAAGCTTTGTGGATAAAATGACCTCCGATTGTAGTCCATGATAAAATTCTAGATACCTCCGCTTGTAGTCCATGATAATTGTCAACATCTTGTTCCAGCTAATTTCCTCAAGCAGTCTCTCTTTATCAAGTTTCTTTCCTGTAATGTTACCTTGCTGTTAACAAGCATACATCAAAAGATCAATCCACTTTGTTCTAATTGCAAAAATGACAAAAAAAATAAAATTAAACTAAAAGTTGATTGATATACCTAATTGTTCAATGAAATCATGCTCTTTTCACTTTCTCTACCTACGCGCATTATGCAACTTAATTCCAAATTTGGTAAGATGATTCGTAACTTCTATAAAAAAAATTGCAACTTTTATATAAAAAAATCGAAATGGTTACAATAATAAACATCACCTATTAAATGTAATTTGCATGATCCAATATACTCGTTACATTTTGTTGGCATATAATTAGTTAAGCTTTGTAGGATCCGCTACATTAAACTTTGATATAATTAAAAATTCTAAAATTTATTGTAGCATGTTGATTGAGGCAAATGCTTTGTTTTTTGATCCGCTTTCATTAAACTTTGATATAATAAAAATTCTACAGAATAATAAAACTACTAATTTGACGGACTACGTTTCAAAAATTGAAAAAAGACGATTGATGAAGGCGATGAAGATTGATAATGTATGAAAAAAACTAAAATATGAGTCCGGTCTTGGGAGATGCAAATTGATTCCTTATCAAACAAATTAACAAACAATGATAATTTTAACAAAATTTTAATCATATATTGTGATGAGTCTTGAGCACGTGCCTGATGTTAGTAATGCTACGGCACCAATCTTTCTTACCCCTAGCCTCAATTCTATTTGATCCGGGATATACCCGACAGTACTTAAAAAGGTATTCATCCAATACTCTCTCCATCCCTTTTTAGAGGTGGAGGAGGATTGTTTACCATTGTTGAGTATTTTAGAATTTCTTTGATTATTATTTTTCCCACCACGAATGAAAAGTAGATTGGAAAAAACCCCAATGTTAGATTTGAGAAAATATTTTCCGTTAATAAATTTGATCCACCCCAAAACGGGAAAATTCATCCAAAACTAGGACCCCAAAGTTTTTTAGAGAGTTCCATCCCTTTTTAATTGTTATCAAAATTTTAATCAATTTGAGTTGTCCTCAATTCTATTTGATTATAACTTTGTTAAAAAATATTTCCAAAAAAAATTTAATTTCTCCATCCCTTTTTAATTGTTGAGTATTTTAATTTGAGTTGTCCCTTTATAACTTTGTGTTTTGAAAAAAAAATATTAGAATTTGTAAAAATTGATGTGAAAGTTGGTGTAAAGTGAAAATAAAAGTTGATGTTAAATTAGTACTAATAATAATATTTTTTTTAATGAATTGGATTTACAAAGGAGAATACCGTAACCATGGCCAGTGGGAACATAAGGACCGGTCAAGTGGATGGCCAAAAATATAAGCTATATAATGGTCGAAGCCCTAGGGTTCCAAAAGTAAAGGTTGATTGAGGAATGAAATTTACTATTGATTCACCCTGTGATATTTGACTTGATAATTAAGCAATTTAAGATGAACTTACTCTGAATTCATTGTAAAATTTCTCAATCAAATCCATTTCTGCAGGAGGTAAGAGAGTCGATAGCTTTGACATCAAAGTAGGAAAATCTATGAATGGTGAAGTTGGGGAGCGGAACGAAGATGACTGACCTCTTTCGAAACCTAAAAAACACCACCACCACGCAAACGTATGAAGGATATAAACATAGTACACTAGGGAAATACAAAGTATTGAAATGTGGAATAAGAGTTTATGTAAGCAGGCTGTCCTAATTATATGTCCTTTTCCCGTAAATTTCTTTATTGTGCGAGAATTATTAATATCTTTCAAATTAGAAAAATTAATTTCCTGGGAACTTTAAACAATATATAAGTTCATAAACATAGTATTTGTACCTGCTGGATCCATCTGAATATAACCTTGCTAGATCAAAAAAATATTGTAGATGCCCCTTTGTAATGAGAAAAGTTTATAAAAAAATGAAATGAGTATTCTCTCTGACCTTGAAAAATGGTAGAAATGAAGGGTCCATATATATATAGGACACTTAAATATTGGGAAAAACCCTTCAATTACTCACTCACCTCGCGAAATCTGAAATCAATAATACCATGCGGGCAACAAATGTTTATGAATTCTTACATTTAGTGCGAAAACCCCCGGCTGTGCTCTTCAATTACTCACTCACCTCGCGAAATCTGAAATCAATAATACCATGCGGGCAACAAATGTTTATGAATTCTTACATTTAGTGCGCATATATCAACTCCAGAAAACCACGTACATTCTTTAGAGTTTTGCTGGTACTGATTTAAATTGAGCTATTTGCCTAATTCAGAACCACGTATATATGGGCAACACGTGATTATCATGTCAATTGAATAGTTTTGTGGTCAACTTTTAGGTTTGCAAAATTGTTTTTTTTTTTTTAAAGCCGGATGTCCAAGCCAGATTACGCGTAAATCAACTAATTTCGGGACGTACACTGAAGGTAACTATTGAGCATGACCCCAGTTAGATGAGTTGAATATGTTAAATTAAAGCTGTCACATGATTAAATATTTGGAAATTGGGGCAAAGGCCATAATCTTTTCTAAATTTCTTTTGTAATAAGAATATTTTTTCTTTTTATTTAAGCTCAACTTTTTGCTTGGTGCGTTCAAACGTTCGGGTAAATGTATACGTGATCTACATAATAAACAGGCTTGCAATATGAAACATAAATTGATAGCGCACGGTTGAGAGATTCTCCATCGCCAATTGCTAATTAACTCCATGAATATATATTAACATGCGCGGGGCGTATCCCCGTAATTTACTACTCCACTATTTAATTACCCCATGAGAAAGCAAAAGAGAGCAGAGCTAGCTAGAGAATCGGTTCCAAACTTTGCAATGATCGATGTTTTTCACTGCATATCGATTTCAAATTAATTTTAAAAACAATCACTAGATATGCCAACCTAAAAAGTGCTCACTACAACCAAATTAAGCCCGCCGAAAAGAAAAATAACAAGAGAATAGTGAACGCATAAAATTTGAATTTGACTCTAAATCACTCAATTTTATTAAATGAAATGATATCTTCTTCGACAAAAATATTACAGAACTTTACAGCGTCACATATATTCATACTATCTGTGCTGAGGAATCACAATTTAGAACCACGAGCCTACGACAATGAAGGGCGGATGGAAGTTATCAACGTTCTACCTTTATTATGATTGATAATTCCTTCTGCAGAACACCACCTTGCACTATCGATAATTCCTTCTGCACCGACGGGGGTGCACCGACCACATACCGACGGCGTCGGGGACGCCGTTGTGGGTCCCAACCGATTGATCCGAGCCGTTCATCCTTCTCAAAATCGAATTCCGAGTGGCCCACGCGGGAATCGAGGCAATCGGACGGCTGTATGAGCTCGATCCAAAATCAATTTTTGAATGATGAACGGCTCGGATCGATCGGTTGGGATCCACAACGGTGTCCCCGACGCTGTCAGTCGTGATCGGTGCACCCCGTCGGTGCAGGTAGAAGGGTTCTTGCACTATTTTGATTTCATTCAACCTGGAGATCAATCTTGTTATTGCCTAAAGTCGCTGTAGAACAACACAAAAATTAGCAAATATTCCTCTTGCATTGGTTAGTTTATACAACCTAAAGGCAGTAAGGGGAAGAATTAAGGAAAAATTAGGCATAACTACGTTATTTTTTTCCTTTTTTGGCAAAAGGACACGCATGTTTTGGCATTTATGGAGAGGACATTAAAACATTTGACATTCATGGGGAGGCTAAAAAAAAAAAAACGATTCAGTCAGCTAGAACCTATGGCTGCCCTCCATAACCACCACCACCACCACCACTTTCATACCCTCCACCATCACCTCCATCATAACCCCCTCCGCCGACACCTCCAGCATAACTCCCTCCACCTCTCTCAGTTCCACCACTGCCGCCATCGATCGACATTGGCTGTGAAATACTCGCCGCCGCTGCCTCCATAACTGCCACCACCACTTCCATACCCACCAGTTCGATGTCCATCGACCCCATTACCCCAAAATCAAACTTGATGGGCGATCCAGTTAGAATTGAATGAATGCTTATACGCACTTGATTAGGGAGAAAATGTTCAGGTTGCATAGGCACAAATCATCATCTGCTAATAAATCTTAGTGAATCAATTTCGTTCTTCGGGGCCTTACTACCTCTTTCT
The DNA here is from genome assembly GCA_016920895.1 of Vaccinium myrtillus. Classification (NCBI taxonomy): domain Eukaryota; kingdom Viridiplantae; phylum Streptophyta; class Magnoliopsida; order Ericales; family Ericaceae; genus Vaccinium; species Vaccinium myrtillus. The sequence continues at coordinate 13,184,887 of CM029272.1, read as the reverse complement.
CTTATTATCTATTTATCCCTACATATTTTTATATATTTCTTACTGCTTTTGAATCTCTGTTTCGCCACATTTATCCGTTTCAATTTTGCTTTTACTTGGAACGAATTGTGAATTAGTACATTTGAGTTAATAAGTGTTGGCCCATATGCACATGACCTGTTCGTAGAAATGTCCAAAATAAAGCCACAGCCTCCAATCCGATATAAGTCTATATAAACCCATAATCTAGAAGCTAATTCAAAGAGGGAAACACAGAGGAAAAAGAGAGACACTGATGATGAAGAAGATTGTGGTTGTATCTCTGGTTCTGTTGTTTATAATCTCGTCGTTGCATATGGAAACCGTAGAATCATCAACGTTTGTTCGACTATTACGATGCCCACAATACCGGCTGTGTTCGGCTAAGCCATAAGTATTCTCCTCAATAGATTCTTACGGTGAGTCACCGTGTTCGTGATTTCTTGAATTTGTTTGTACGAAATTAGAATTTAAAAAAATTAGTGACATTTCACTATTTTTTTGGTCGCCGGAAGTGGTTCGGGCGAGTTCAAATGCTATGAATGCTTGGATTGGGCATGTAATTTTTTGGTCTGTGATGAAGAGTTGGTTTTTTTATGCATTTTATTATGATTAGTGTTTTTTTTTTTTTTTTTCAATCGGTAAGGATTAATGAGGTTTAATTAAGAGTAAATCACCTAGACACCCCCTATACTATACCTCTTTTACCCAGACACCCCCTAAACTAAATTAACCTACAACGACACCCCTCAATTATTTAAAACTCAATTAGCCCTTAACTCCGTTAAAAAAATGACGAAAAGACCTTCATGCCCCTTGACCCTCTCAAAACCCTCGATTTGCCCCTTTTTTTCTCTCTCTCAAAGACGACTATAGCTATCTATAATGGACAGAGGAGAAATGCTCTCCTTGGGCTTGAGAAAATGGGGCTCCCTTCATTAATACTTCAGCCCCCAATTGTTTTTCATTAAAATCGTGCTTAATTGACTCTTCGCATTCTTTCCTTGCCTGCATCACATTGGCATCCTTGTCAACTGCCTTATTCCTTTCTATTTCCATGTCAGCACTTGATTGGTCTTTCTTTCCCACCCTGTTCACCTTGTCACCATCAGTTGAATCCACCTCATCATCTTCCTCCATGGATCCTCTTTTCGTTTGTTGCTTTTCTGGTCTGATGGTCATGAATGATTCCACCTCTTCAACCCTCACCATAAACTTATTCCCCTTAATCACCAACTGAATCTGGCCTTCAATTTTTTTGATATTTTCTGTTGCAATTAGGATTTTGCCTTTTTCATACGATTCTTCTCTCAGAGTTGCTTCGTCAACATCTAGGAAATGCCCCCAATTGCTACCAATGGCTTGAAATGTAGGCACATTCCACACATTTAGTGGCATCCCATAACATTCAATCCATACAAATCTTTCAATTTATTCTTCCAATCTGTTGCGTATTTGTATACACGTGTTCAAATACCATAAACATATAATTGTTTTCACTGGTGCGATTGGAGTTCTGAGTGATTTAACCTGTTGAGTCATGACTTACCCGGGATTGTTATGATGACCTTCTCTATACATATTTAAGTGAGAAATTATGGAGAAAAGTAGTACTCGTGTTTTTCGCGTGAAAGAAGTAGATGGAGTTTACTTACTTTTGAGTCATTTTATTTTTAGTTTGGGTGTTCTAGAATTAGTGTTTTGCTTATTCGTGTTTAGATTGTTGTTATTCTTTCTTTTGTAGTTGTGGGGACTAACATGTACAGGTCACTGTGCTCAAGTTGGGGGGTAATGCCCCATGATTTTTTGCCTGTTTAGTTCTCTTTCACGAGGTGATCTCTTTCCCTACTTTTGCCTTATTTGTCCTATCCTTTTAGTGAGTGACATTCAATGAGGACATTGCATGATTTAAGTTGGGGGAGGGAACACTTTGTAGTTACGCATATTTAGAGTCTTGAAAACCTAAAAAAAATTTTAAAAAAAGAAAGTTGCGTTGAGGGCATTGGATGCTGGAGTGCACTTAGTCTTGATTGATGGCTATTGATTACTGCTGTGAGTGTTTGTCGTGCGAATTGACGTCTTGATTAAAGTTCATGGATCGATTTAAGCTTGTGAATGACATGTTGATAGAAAAGCACTTGGTTAGCCTGTATCATATATGGTTGGATAGTGTTTGATCATGTGAGTTCATGCTTTTTCACGCGTACTGCCCCACTTTGAGCATTCACTGGTCTTGAATTTGGTTTACATGTCATTGATATTTCGGTGTTAGTTGATTGTGCCCATGGGCTAATTGGAACCCCTTCCCTACATTATGCGCTGAATTGATGTTGTTTATCCGGGCGTTCATTGAGTAACCGGGCAATCGGGGTTTGCTCCCACCGTATTGTTCGCGTTAAAAGATGGATAGACCTTGCGAAGGCATTGGTTGAATGTGGTTAGTTTGGGTCTCTCCCTAAAGCCTTTTTGACTCAAGCAATTAAGTCCGAGGGGTCTCTTCAAACCTGGTACCCTAAGGCCATCTGGCTTGGGGATGACCGACCGAAAGGTCGCTAAAAGGGTCAACTAGAAAGCCCGAGAGAACCGGACATTGCACAACCACAAAACAAAATAAAAAGAAGCAAAAGAATAAAAGAAGAAAAAAAAGTAAAAAAAGAAAAGAGAGAAATCAGTTGAGTAAAGGGAGGAGAGGGGGGGGGGGGGAAGGGGAATGAGAGACACATCGGGCTATTGATAGTTTGAACTGTTTTCAGGGTTGGTGAATCTCTTTGTATGGTTCTCACTTATACACATGCTATGTGATAAATCTCTATCCGAACATAGGTGTGAAGGCTAATCTTTGTGGTAGATTGAATACGAGAATTCACTTGCTTAAGTCTTTGCATGAATAAAACATCTTGTCCTTGGCTCGCATGACATTCGCTGCGGCATTTTGAGATGTTGTCGGTTGGGTTTGAGTTGCACTTGTGGTATCCAGTACCCTTTGTGTTTTGTGGGTGATCACTGCTGAAAATCCTCACGAGACTTCACTCGTCCTACCGGGGCCGCCCGGGGGTTTAAAAGAACTATCATTTAGTTGCATTTAGTTGGTAGTTTAGTTTTTCTTTGCTAGGGACTAATAAAGTGTAAGTTGGGGGGTGTGATAGGTGCTGAAAAGCACCTGTTGAACCTCGCTAACTTGCACTTTGTTAAGCTAATTCGGTTGGTTTTTTATTAGCATTTGTTGGTTAATGGTGTTACAGGCTCCGAGTGCTCAAATACTTGGAAAACATGCCTTGGAGGGGTTTAGAAGCGTCAAGGATGCGAAGAGGAGCAAAAGAGGACCAAGGGGCCACTTTCTGACTTGGTGGTCCGGAACATGCTTTTCCTCGTCCGGACTAGAGGCTCTGCGAACTCCAGCAAGCAAACTGCACTCGTAGTCCGGACCATGCTTTTTCCCGTACGGACCATGGTGTCGGGAATTAGCGTTTCAACTAGTTTTTGTGTAATTTTGAGAGCCCTAAGTATAAATAGCACAACCTAACATTGTTTTAGGGTTCCCAACTATTGTGAGAGGCTACTTTGAGAAAAAAGTCATTGTTCTTCATGTTCTTCGCGCGTTCTTCAAATCAGAGCATGTCGATCATCACCATGTCCGGCTAAACCCCTTTTCTAGGGGGAGGATGAAGCTCTACACGAAGTAATCTAGTTTTTCTGCATAGATCGTGGTTAATATTGGATCGGATTATATGTTAAGAACTCGATTTCATATGATCAATGGAATCATGGTTTTATTCTTCCAACCTGTTCTGTAATTGTATACTGTGTTCAAATATCATAAACATATAATTGTTTTCACTGGTGCGATTGGAGTTCTGAGATGGATTATGCTCATAAAACGGACCGGGCCGCGATAGTGAGACAGTCCTTGCTATGGGATAGTCCATACCTTTTAACAATCTCTATATTTTCTTGACGATTATCGTTAGGATTTGCAAGCCCTCGCGATAATTCTTTGCGATTCGAATATTAATCATGTCTATGCGATACTTGGTTATGCGGTAGGAGTGGATTCTAAACCCTAGATCCTCTTCCCAAACAGTTTCACCTTTTTATTTATCGCGCTCTTTAGTTCAATTATTTCACAAACAATCAAATCTCTTTTTACCAAATTAAACTAGAGGTTAATTGGAATTAACGCAACTCAGCCAATTTGTCTCCGAGGATCGACACTCGGACTTAACCGCTATTCTCTGAAATAAAAGTTAATTCCTAGTTATTAAGTATTTATTTTTGACTCGGCACGACACGGTCAATATACACTGGAGACCAATCTTTATTTAACACAAATAGTGAAGTAAAATGAAATTCACAGTATTTGTCAACTGGTCAATTGGTCGATCGACAATTCGGTTGAAATGTCGGAAATTGGTAATTAAGTGCTGCCCTCATTGTGTTCTCCTGAAGCTGGTCTTGAGCTAGTACTTGTAGCTGGAGTTCTTTCCTCGATACTTGCCTCGAGGTCCAGTAGAGAAAGCCTTACCTCATGTCTCTGTAGAACAAAGCAAGGGTTAAAAATAATCGGCGATTTGTTCAGAACTTACTCCCTCCGTCCCATAAATTGGTCCCTTACGAGCAATTGTTAAACTTTTCGATAAGTACATTATTTTTAAACTTGAAAATTTACACGTAATTTCGTTGGGAACTAACTTTACGGGAAGAAAGGTATCATGTATTGAACATCTATATAGGGGACTTCGTATGCATGGTCAATAGTTATTTGATCATTGAATCTTGAACAACTTGGCATGGAGTAAACCAAAGATCTTCTTAGGAAAAGAAGAGCAATGTTGTTTATCTCAATTTTTTCACCGAGACGGGAAGATTTTACTTTCTTTCACCATTATAAGGGTTTGTTTCATGTATTTTTTGAACTTTTTTTCAATTAATGCTATTTTCTTTGGATAATCATTTATCTTGACGAGAGTAGTATAAAAAAAAAAATTCCGTGACCAAAAGCCAAAAAGTTCGCTAAAGATTAAAACAAAAAAAAGAGTTTGAAACAGATGCTAGTGTTTTTATGTTCATAGTGGCGTTATATCTGACCTTTTTGAACTTCTTTTTAGAGTTCTTTATTTTTCTGATTCAGTCGAGACGAATGATTAATCACAAAAAGTAGAATGGAAAACTAAACAAAAAATGATGAAAAGTAGCTAATACTGAAAAGACCAAAAATTGGGAGAATTAATGCGTTGTCTTTAACATGAGGACGAAATGAGTTCAAAACTATCTTTTAGACAAAAGTACAAAAATAAATTTAGGGTGAATGAATCCTAAGTATGTTAGTGAAGTGGCAGGTATTTTGTGATGAGATTTTTGCCTCGCGGCATTTGATGAAATGAATTGTTTGTTGATAGGGAAAAAAATTGCGCTAAGCATTGGCAAGAGATGCAGAGAGTCTACGTGCCCAGAAATGACGCCCAGAATTTACCTTGAATGTGGAAATCAATGGCCTAGATTCACTATACCTCGAATGTGGAAATCAATGGCCTAGATTCACTCTACCTCGAAAATCAATGGCCAAATTCACTTTGGATAAAATGACCTACGAAAGAAGTGGATAAAGACGTCATACCTCCGCAATGTAGTCCATGATAATATCAAATAACATCTTGTCTCCAGCAGCTAATTGCCTCACTCTCTTTATAAGTTCCTCTTCTGGAATTTTACCTTCCTGTTAACAAGCATACATCAAATGATCAATCCTAGTGCTAAAATGACAAATAAAAAAATAAAAAAAAATTAAACTACACAAGTTAATTGATATACCTAATTGTTCTATGAAATCATGCCTAGAATATCTCCACATATACAGCGGCTATTTTCACTTTCTCAACCTACGCCCATTATGCATTAAATGTGTGTACCATATACACCTACTGGTTCAGATTGTGACACCTCATTGGTATTTGTAATATTTTTTTAGTATTTCACAACTTTTCAGCAATATGATTCGTAACATTTTGGTGTGTCTCGCAACTTCTATAATTTTTTTTAAACTTTTATAAAAAAAAAATTGTAACTTTTATAGGGGTGTTTTGAGACGTGTAACGATAAACTTATAACCTACTTTTAAATTAATTTGCATGATCCAATACTGGTTCTCGTTACATTTTGTTGGCATATAATTCGTTAAGCTTTGTAGGATCCGCTACATTAAACTTTGATATAATATAAAATTGTACATAATAATAAATTTAATTTGACGGCTACGTTTCAAAAATTGAAAAATTGATGAAGGCGATCGAGATTGATAATGTATGAGATTTGAAATACTAAAATATGAGTCCGGTCTTGCCGTCTTGGGAGACCCCGCTTTTAAAATTTAGATGCAACATGATCAGAGGTGACGGATAATGGTGATAATGAAAATTGTAGCACGTTGATAATTTTAGCAAATTTTTAATAGTATATTGTGATGAGCATTGAGCACGTGCCTGATGGTATAACCAAAATTGGATAACCAAAAGTTACCACATAAGACTTTGATTATCCATAGAAGACATTTATAAAGTTAACAATGCAGAGTGTCACAATGGTATTTTGTGTCCATAATAAAAAAAAAAAATACTACTCACCTTATCTTTATTCATAAAACAGGCACAACTTTAAATTTTTACATATACTTTTTATAATATTAATTAGTACCATTTAAAAGATATTCACAATATCTTTAAAATGAGACCAATCTTGAACATATTTCAAATTTTTTTTGATTATTGATAATTTCAAATTTTTTGGAGAAAGTGCAAAAAATTGAGTTTTGAAGTAAAAGTATTTGAAAAATGGAGAGAGAATGTTGTTATTTTTTAATTCATTCTACCAAAAAAGACTTATAAATAGGGTGTGGTCCCCAAAATTTGGTTATTGAGAAAATGCTGTTACTTTTGATTATCCAAATCTCAAAATTTGGTTATTAGCTTAAAGGTTGTTAAAATTGATTATGCCAAAATGAGTAAATTTTGGACAAACATTGCTAAAATTTGGTTATTTAGATGTTTTGATTATCCCATTGGGGATGCTCTTAGTAATGCTACGACACCAATCTTTCTTACCCCTAGCCCCAATTCTATTTGATCCGTATAGTACTTAATTAAAAAGGTATTCATCCAAAACGGGACCCTAAACTAATACTCTCTCCATCCCTTTTTAATTGTTGAGTATTTTATTTTGAATTGTCCCTTTATAACTTTGTGTTTTGAAAAAATAATATTAGAATTTGTACAATTATTATTTTCCCGTTTGAAAAGTTATTGGAAAAAAGTCGATCGATAAACGTGGAGGTAAAAATTGATGTGAAAGTCGATGTAAAGTGAAAATAAAAGTTGATGTTAAATTAGTAATAAGAATGTTTTTTTAATGAATTGGATTTACAAAGCAACGCACTTAAAAAAGGGACAAAGGAGAATACCCTAACCATGGCCAGTGGGAACATAAGGACCGGTCAAGTCGATGGCCAAAAATATAAGCTATATAATGGTCGAAGCCCTAGGGTTCCAAAAGTAAAGGTTGATTGAGGAATGAAATTTACTATTGATTCACCCTGTGATATTTGACTTGATAAATAAGCAATTTAAGATGAACTTACTATGAATTCATTGATATCTTTCTCAATCAAATCCATTTTTTCAGGATGTAAGAGAGTCGATAGCTCTGACTTCAAAGTTGGGGAGCGGAACGAAGATGACTGACCTCTTTTGGAACCTAAAAAACAATACCACCACGCAACGTACGAAGGATATGAACAAAGAGTACACTAGGAAAATAGAAAGTATTGAAATGTGGAATAAGATTTTAATCATGCTTTAAATATCCACACAAACGGAGATTGAGAGACTCGAGTCACTTGACACGTGTGAGAATTATTAATATCTTTCAAATTAGAAAATTAATTTCCTGGGAACTTTAAACAAGTATATAATTTCATAAACATAGTATTTGTACCTGCTGGATCCATCTGAATATAACCTTGCTAGATCAAAAAAATTATTGTAGATGCCCCTTTGTAATGAGCAAAGTTTAATCCAAAGAGGAAATGAGTTTTCTCTCTTGACCTTAAAAAATGGTAGAAATGCAGGGTCCATATATATAGTGGACACTTCCTAAATACTCTTGCAACTCACCCACATGGTAAGAAGTAAATATTGGCAAAATAACCCCGTGCTCTTCAATTACTCACTCACCTCGTGAAATCTGAAATCAATATTACCATGCGGGCAACAAATGTGATATATTATGAATCCTTACATTTAGTGTGCAGATATCAACTCCAGAAAACCACGTACATTCTTTAGAGTTTGGCTGGTACTGATTTAAATTGAGCGATTTGCCTGATTTAAATTGAGCGATTTGCCTAATTCAGAACCACATATATATGGGCAACATGTGGTTATCATGTTAATTAAATAGTTTTGTGGTCAATTTTTAGGTTTGCAAAATTGTTTTTATTTTTTTAACTGGATGTCCGGATCAGTTTACGTGTAAATCAACTAATTTCGAGACGTACACTGAAGGTAACAATTGAGCATGACCCCCAGTTAGATGAGTTGAATATGTTCAATGAAAGCTGTCACATGATTAAATATTTGGAAATAGGGGCAAAGGCCATAATCTTTTTTGAATTTCTTTTGTAATAAGAATATTTTTTCTATTTATTTTAAGTTCAACTTTTTGATTGATCTACATAATAAACAGGCCTGTAATGTGAAACATAAATTGATAGCGCGCGGTTAAGAGATACTCCATCGTCAATTGCTAATTAACTCCATGAATATATATTAACACGCGCGGGGCGTATCCCCCTAATTTACGACTATTTAATTACCCCATGAGAAAGCAAAAGAGAGCAGAGCTAGAGAATCGATTCTAGAAGACATTAGGCAAGAAAGGTATATGAAACATTAGACCAGTAATTGAGTTGCTTATCATTTATTTAACTAAAAATGCTAAAACTTGTTGATGAGTTTGATGTTTGCATGCATGGAAGTGGTTCCAAACTTTGCAATGATCGATGTTTAATTCTCACTGCATATCGATTTCAAATAAATATTAAAAACAACCACTAGATACATGGCAACCTAAAAAGTGCTCAGTACGACAAAATTAAGCACGCAACCGCTATGTCTCTTGATAAGATTCTGGCATTCCCTCTGCATTTTTTCGCCACGACCTCACAGAAAATGCGAAAAGATTCCAACCAGATTCCAAACGAACTTGTCCGGTTGGACCAGAACATAGGTTCGTTAACGACGCAATTTTTTTTTGTTGTTGTGATTTTGTTGGAACAGATTCCAAACGAACTTGCCAAATGCGTTGGAGATTCCAAAGTGACCGAATCGAGCGGAGCGAAAATCTGAATCACGGATTCAACTTTTGTTGTTTGGGGGAAAAT